>LPNX011039172.1:157310-188058 GCA_001517045.1 Pseudotsuga menziesii
CAGATCTCAGCAAACCAATCACTGATGTCCTTCACAGAGGGCCTCTAGAACATAGCCCTTGTGGTATAAGGTAAACCCCTCTTGAGCAGGTACTGAGTTCAACCGGCAACGGAACCAATTTGTTGGGCAATAGGGCAGACCCAAGTTAACGCTTATACGTTGCACCAACAAAAGACCCACCGTGTTGGCCCTTTCGGCAACAACCTGCGCGCAGGTTGCAGTCTCACCCGAAACAGCAATGGGGTGCCGCAGAATCAGGTTTTTGCATGCAGAGAGGGGTATTACTGTACCTTAGCCTTTCAAAGCAATTATTAATCAACTTCTTGTAAAACTATCATTCATTCACATATGACTTCGCAGCATAATAAACAAACTAAACTTGCATAACCCACTACGGGGAATTCACAGCGAAGCTTATTACTAGCAGTGATCTTATATTATCAGATGTATTCAGTTTAATACATGAAAATAACAGAAGCAGAAACAACACAATAAAACCATAACACCAAATATAACGTGGTTCACCCCCAGTGTAGGGGCTACGTCCACAAACTGCGTTTTATTCCTCTTTCCTCAAAACCACAGTTTATCTGCGCACTCAGCTACAGATCCCTTCAGTCCTTAATAGCCGCGCACACAGCAGTAGGCTTCTATGCACACAGCTGCAGATCTTTCTTTTTCTCTTACAAAAACCCTCTGCGCACACAGCTGCAGAGGTCGTCCACGCACACAGCTGGGACTTATCCTTTCCTTACAAAAACCAACCTTACTTCTCCTTATCTTTCTTTACATCAAAAAGCCTAACCTATCCTTTTTACATAAGCGCTTATTTATACTGCGCAGTTTTACAAAACCATGGTCTTAAACCATGGGCACCCAAAAAACCCTAAACCCTGGATTTAAACCACGGGTTTATTACAAAAAGGAGGGTTTTGACTTACCCTGACACCCCTAAGACTATTTTGGCCCATAGCTCCACTTACAAATTTCCTAAATAACCGCGGAGTTACCCAACATGGAGTATGCGCCCCAACAGTCATATGTTAAAGTAATTCACGCTATGGGTAGTTGATCCCTAAAGGAGACTTATAGCACCCAATGACCATGACTAGCAATATATCACATAGTATAACCACATGAATTGATACAACACAAGTCTCTAGTCTTGATACAACACATGGACATCTTCAGTTAAGGAGATCTAAAATAATAACAAGTATAGAAAGATGCATAAGATATAACAAATACATAAGACACAAATATTTTCATTGGGGAATACATAAATTAGAAATCCCTGTAAACTTCCTTGGAATAGTACAGTCCCAGATATTATGTCATAAGATGATTAAAACCAGTAATAAGAAGTATTCATCAACTATCTATCTCTACTCCCTTATATCTCTCTCTATCATGCAAACTTGAGTGAGTGTGAGGTGTGTATAAATGAGGGAGAGAGCCTCCCTATTTATACCCTTCAAGTGACTGACCTTTTACATGACTAGGTTGATATGTTACCATAACAAGGCCAACTTCTCCTAGAGATACTCCAAATACACATTAGATGATTTTACATGGGGGACTATTGCCTTGACTTACAATGGAGGTTGTACCTAAAGATATAGACACAATAAATTCATCTTGCAAGGAGAAAAACACATCTCCAATGGGGGTACAACAACATGCAATGATAATATACATCATAATATCCTTTGAAGTTACAAATACATCAACACTCCCTCTTAACTAGGAAAGTATTATCTCTCTTCCACAGTTATCAATAGATATGGTCAAGTCTTCATCACAGAGTCATCATAATGGACTCGTCATCATGGAGTCATAGAGATATCATCATAGTTTATGCCATCATCATCTTCTTATCGATCATCGAATGATACTATCTTTCATCGAAAGTTTCTACATAGCCAACCCTTTTTCATGGTGGGTGTAGGCATAGTACTCATCTAGGTATTCATCACATCTCGAGCAAGCCATCATGTAGGAACTATTTAGGCCCTATTTACATTTCCATGAAAATAACGCATGTCTCCTACCTTTATCTCATCGTATCAATATCATCTATTTTGTCCTGCACAAAACAAAATAGAACAAAGTGCAGCTTAGATGTACACAACCTCCATTCTATAACCATAGAAGTAAGCCAGGATCGTTTCTTGTCATCAAGAAAAACTGCATCTTCTACTATGCGAGAATCACCTAGGAGCACTCTTAGTGCATTATGTATCTACATGGTCAACCTGTGTTCTACCAGCAAAGGAGAACTTCCTTGGTGCACCTCATGCACTTCATGACCTTATCATCTCAACATGGGAACAAACATAGATATAGATATATGTATGTAAGGTTGATTATGACCAAACAACCTACTACATTAGGAATTTTACATTCTATGTCAACCTGAAGGACTTATCACATCCGAACAACCTACATCCATGATCTTTTCTATTCATGCAACCTTTGGGGCGTATTATATCCAAGTAGCCTGCGTACCACACTATGGCTCATTTTACACTTAGATAACCCACATCACTTATTAAATTTGAGTAACCTACATACCACGCCAATGATCATATTTACACATAAATAACCGATCTCAAGACTGATTACATCCAAGTATAACCTGTGAGCTTTGTCGGTACTACAAGAACAACCTACAGGATCAATTACGTCTAAGCATCATGCTTCACCAGGATTTTTCTCTCTTTGACAACCTGTCTCATTTCCCATGTGAGATATCATGCATATGTGTATTCTTGACTCTTTCTATTTCTAACATAGAAACATATCAAGACTGACTACATCCAAGGATAACATGTGATCTCTGCAAGGACTGATTAGATCCAAGGAAAACCTACAAGACTGATTACGTATCAAAAACCTACAGTCTTTGCCAATATTTTATGCTCAGACAACCTGTCTGTCTAGCTATGCTAGAACTCTTCACTCCCTCTCTCAAGGGGTATCATTTTGAATCACACCAAGTCTTTCTCTGAAGTACTCGAACTTCACACTAGCTAAATTCTTGGAAAACAAATCAACTATCTGCTCATCCGTTGCCATGCAACACATGGTTTTCTGATAGCTCCACACAACTATGATTGTCATAGAAGATACAAGTCACGTCCAACTAGAGATCAAACAAGTCATAAAGTATATTTTGCATCCACACTTCCTTGCAACTAGCTGAGAAAGAGGAAACATACTCTTCCTTGGGTGTACTCAGCACCATGCATGGTTTCTTCCTGTTAAACTAGGATATACTGCCATATCCCAAACTGAAGAAACAACTTGAAGTGATCATCTTGTTAGTGGCACTTCCTACCCATTCCAAATCAACATAACCATCTAGGTTAATCTTTTGATTCACATCGTATTGGAACCCATAGTCCATTGTAGCTTTTAAATACCTCGGTACATGATTTTAATATATTAGGTAAGCATGTCTCGGATCTGTTAATAATTGGATTAGGGTCTTCATCACAATGCACGTGTCTCGCCTCATATTCATCAGGTACATCAATGAGCCAATCATCTGATGACACACCGTAGAATCAAATGACTTAGATGAATCATCACTCTTAATATTTAATTAAATACCATAGGTGGGGCTATTGCTTTTCATTCCAACATTCAGAATCTCCACTGCATACTTTCCTTTACTAAGGAAGATCCCATCTATAGTATTCCACACCTCCATGTCTAAAACATGGTGCATCATACCTAGGCATTTCATATTGAACTCTATAGAAAGTATCCTCCACGCATCTTTAATGGGTTCCTCTTCTTCTATTAGGAACATATCATCAAAATATAACAGGAGCATCACTGGTCTTTCGTCTTCAACCCTGAAGAAAAGGTTGAAATCTTTTTTACTCTTGGTAAATCCTAGGCTCATCAGGAAGATATCCATCCTATCATACCATGTCCTTGGTTCATGTTTCAATCCATACAAGGCCTTCTTCAATTTTTACTATTACACCTAATTCTCATCAAAACCATGTTACAAGTTAAGTATCTTAGTATTTTTCTTAAATCCCTAAAAACATTGAGTGGAAAATAAGTAGGGATGGATAATTTATTAGTTTTGGCCACCACTGCACCTTACATGTGAGAAACCCATGGTACACATATTAGTAATGTATTTTCTCCATTTGAAAAGAGTGGTACCACTACCTTCTTCTCACTTACAAGTAGCAGTGCTACCTTAGTACCACCTTTCCTCCTTGGAAAAGGAACGATGCTTGACTTATGAAGGAAAAAGAGGAAGGTTCTAGAGGGTTCTCAAAGCTATCCTTCATGGAGCCTCATACTTATGATTCAATATAGATGGATCTCGAGATACCCCATCCTAGGATCATCCCTCCACCTCTTCCATATAATCCTCAAGTTATCATATCCTATCAAGCCTTTATATACTAGCTCACTCCTCATGCAAATAGGAGAAGAAGAATGTGTTATTGCATCCAAATTCTAGCCAAATTTAGTCAGGATCTTAAGTAAATACTAGGAAAGTTAAAGGATTTGAGGCAAGGCTCCTTCAAGAAGAGTTCTCATCACTAAGGAATTGGTTGTATACTCTCCTTATTTATATTTTAATGCAAATGTAGTTCCTTTCATGTAAGAATTTGTAAGTTTGATTATCATGTTGTGTTCATTGTTTAAATACTTGGTCTTTTACATATGATTATAAACCATCTTGTTACTCTCACTTGGTTTTTGCTTTGTTGTGTCTCTTGTAGGTTATCCGCATAGATCAAGCACTGCAAGGTTCAGAAATTTACATCATGTAGAAGGTGAGGAGAGTAGTTAATCCAAGTTGTTTATTTGATCCTAGGGAAATTTTATATATCTTATAGTTGTTTTGTTGTAGTTTTGAGTGTTTCAATCTAGGGAAACAACCTTTGTCAGCAATTGCTGAGAATTTCCTCTAACAAAAGTGGCAAGCATACTCGGGAGCACTCAGATTCTTGGTTTTTGTAGTAAGCTTGTCTTTGATTTTCAATTCCACTTCATAGATCAGATATTGTTGTTAATTTGTAATATTCATTTTGAATTTGGTAAATATGCCTCTATTTTCCTCTAATTAATCATATTCTTGTCTTTGTATGCTATTTGGATAGAGTATACAAGCTCTAACACTTTTATTTTTTCCCTTATTTTGTGGTTTCATGATACTTTTCGGCCACTGCACCTAGGTAGCGTAAAAGGAACTACCACCACACCTTTCATTGAGGCAATTAGTAGTGCCACCACCACTTCACTATGTGCAAAGAGAGGCACCACCTCTCTATAACTGTTTGCAAAGCATGGTGCTTATCTTTTAACGCTCTATACTATGATTTCAAAGCGTGGTTCCAGGTAGGTTTTTAATCCCTACATCATTTTTGGAATCTTGTATATGAAATTTGGTTTTTGAGTGTTTTTGGATTTATTGCTGATAGTTGCAATTATTATAAAAAGAATGGAAAATGTTTATAGGCTTGATTTGTTTATATTTTCAAGAGTAAGGATTAATTTTTTCCTTTGAGGATCTTTTTCATTTGCCTTTGGTTTGAAAGAGAAATTCTTTGAAAAGGAATTATGTGGTTAGATCTATGAGTGTTGTTACAATCAACAAAAAATGAAAGTATTTTTTCTTTTGTTTTCTTCATAGATTGTAGAAGATTTCTTTCATACTTCATATTAAAAAAATCGAGAAAAAATAATTAATTTTGATAGAAGAGCAGGCTTTGGATTACTTGATTGGTCTAATAATCTTCCAGGTATTCATAGTGTGTTATTTGTTGTGTTTTTTCTTCTCAGCAAAAGAAAAAAATGTTTTTGTTTCTAGGTCATTCTTTCACTTGAAGAATTGAAATTTTTTGTGTGCAAAGTAGTTATATATTTCTTTTAAAAAAGATCTCATTCTTTTTATTTTGAAGGTTTGCATTAGAAATATTTGCATGCTTGCAATAGGAACAAAATATATAGTTTGATATTGTTTGTTTGGGATATATTTGTGTCTTGGAAAAAGAAGAAATGAACCTCTATCCTTCCTTTAAGTAGGACATATTTTAAAAATTTAAAGTGAAAGACTTGCATGTGCATACCTGAATGGTTTTACATTTCAGTTTTAAACCTCATGCATTCACTTAACCATACAAGATAAAATTAAGTGTTACTCTATGTTAAATTTTTTTAGCAAGGTGTGATAGACTAGAGACATGTCCTAGTGTCTATAAACATAGAAACTGTCATTCATTTCCTGCACTACATACTGGGGATCATGTGGTTCTTCCATGTACTTTCTTGTATATCTAATGTACTTTCATGAAACCATGGGGTATATCGAAAGGTACTTCATGTACTCAATAGTATATAGGAAGGCCCCTTTCAAATGATTATGTATTAGACAACACTACTAGAGGGTTGAGCTCCCACATACCTTGGGTATATTGGGAGACACTTGTAGGGATCCTTATACCAACTGAAAAAATCCCTTTGAACTTCTTATCACTGCAATACATCGAGCACAACACTCAGAGATATTCCTACACACCTACCATCCAGGTAGTCGAGTATTGAGGAAAGGGTATGATCCCAATCCTCCTTGTCATGATTTACTATTGGACCTTACGATATATAGAAAGTTGCAGTGATCTGGTAATCCTATGAGGATCTATACTTTCAATCCACTCCTATAACAGTTTTGATTGTTACTTTAGTGTGAGTAGTGTTTTTTTTGCTTGATTAGATAGAGGTTTATTTTGGGATCAGTTTGACCTATCCAAACTGGTTGATTTCCCTTGGAAATAGTCCTATCGTATAAAATGATTATCACTTGAGTATCATTTAAATCCTACAACTCAACCTCCTATGGAGCGAGAGATGAACACAAATTCTGAAACATGTAGTGTATCCATGCCTTAATTGGAAGGAGTTCCATTTATAGAAGAGGGAGGTGAATTCTATGCTCCTACCAATGTTCCCATTAATGATTACTTAGTACCACCTAAATAGGAACAATCCTCCTCTAGATATGCATCTTTTCCCATCCAAACTCCTACAGGATCTAGTCTTAATCAGTTCCATCTTGATGATATAGTTTCTAGCATATTTGGGTCAAATGCTCCATTTTTGGAAACCACCTTAGGAAAATATATCTTCCAATTCGGTTCTACTAGTTCAGTTAATGTTTCTTCTATGGATAAAACTCCAAATCCTAGAAGATATTTACCTTATCTTCTCCCAAGTGATATTTTGGGTAGATCTTTAAATATCCTTTCTAGTTCAATTCTAGCTAATGATCCACCCGCTCCAATGGTCACTAGACTCACCACTCTTGCGAGAGTGTCATTGTGTGCTATGGATCCTATGACAAGCCCTTCATTGAGAAGTGCTCCTATTCCTTCCATGGGTTTGTCAAATCTTGGTAGTCATTTTTTACCCTCCACATCCCATGCTATCGGAGAACCTTATGTACCTATTTTTGCATAATGTTTCAAATATTATTCCTCCAGTTGTAGGATCTGGTGCACCTATTGGTTATGGTCCTATTGGTCCTATTTCACAACTGCCTGTATCTTCTTGGGTCCTAACTCAACAGCTCAACATTGGTAACCAATACCTTAGAGAGGAGCAATACACTAATCATGTATACGTTCGTTACACCAGAGGAATTACCAACCAATGGACTCATCCTATCTATCGACCTGAACCCATTCCTAACCAAGGACAATTGTTTATGGGGGAAAAAAGTCCCAACTACCAAAAGTTGTGGGTTACTATAGTAAACCTCAGCTAACCTATGGTCCTACTAGGGTAGCCTTACCTTATCAATATTATAATTACCCACAACCAATCGAAAACTCCTGGTTTTGGAAACATTGAATTTTCCAGACTTTTCCAAAGCGATCAATGATCCAATCCTTCATGACCCTTTTTTTACAACAATTACAGTCAATTTACCATCAGATATCCAAAAATTTGATGGAAAGTAAGGTGAAGATCCAAAAAACCATGTCATGACCTTCCATCTATGGTGTTCTTTGAACTGCTTGAAGGATGATTCAATTTGTTTAAGAATATTCCATAGAAATTTGACTCGTACGGATGCTACATGGTATATTGAACTTCCACAAAATTCGCTTGTTGATTTTAATTCATTGGAAACAGTATTACTTACCCATTTCTAGATACCCATCCATTATGAAACTGGTACAAATCTCTTGACTTTTCTTCTACAAACTACTTCCACTTACATATATTATCACATTCATGACCAAAGAATATGTAGAAGGTTGATCAAGGCCCCTATTCTAGATCAAATTCTAGTTGATTAGCTTACCAAGTCTTTGTTTCCCCATATTTTTCTTGAGATGTGAGTGTGGGAGGTTTTGTTACATAGGAGCAAGATATTAGCCGGGCTTAGTATTTAGACCTAGTTTATTCTCAGTATAGAATGTTATATGATTTTATTCCTAATTCACCTCATCCAAATACCGATCCCACCAAGCCACTAGTTGAAACTCCTATCGATGGTGTTGTAGGTTCAATCCAACATTCATCCACAATGAAACCTTCCCAGCAACATATTTCTTCTCCTACTACTTCCTTGAATCCTATTTTTTCTGTCGAGGTGAATGTTATTTAATATTTGAAATCACCTGGTAATAAGAATAAAGGGAAAGGTAAATATAAAAAATATGGAAACCAACAGGAGAATCCTAAGACTATGACTCCAAAGAATGATTCGAAACCGAAATAGAAATCTAAGTACCCCTGTCTGTTATGTGGAGATGATCACTTTACCAAGGAAATTCCTAGGCATGAAGAGATTGATAAAGTTTTGAAAAATAATCCTACACTGGTAGTTCTAACTGACCCTTTCTCATCCCAACATAAATTAATTGATTATACATCTCTACATGGTCCCTTTTCCTCCATGGAGGAAATCAAAATGATGTCTACCAAAACTGTTGGGATGACCACACGAATAGAAATATACGATAAACCTATTGAGAACAAAGATGAAGGTACTTCTCTTAAGAAGAGTCCTTCTACTAGTCCTTCTCCTCCACCTCCTTATAATGGACTTTTAACTATTGAAAAAACTATTCTTGATACAGTTTTACGCCCTCCTAAGAGTACAATCTGGAAGTCAGTATTCAATACTAGTTCTAAAGCTACCCAATTCTATAAATTTTTTGAAGAATTAGCTCAGGCTCCTTGTGTGATGTCTACTCTAGAAATACTCCAAAGTTTTCCTACTCAACGTAAAATCTTACTTTCAATATTTGGGGACTTAGATCCCAATAATTCTAATACAATTAATTTTAATGTGGAGACAAATCAAGGCTATCCCACTGGCTCCTATTTCAGATCATGACTAAGGTTATCGGTAGAAAAGTTCTTCATACTGTATTACACAAAGCAGCTTCCACCTTGGTTTTATCTATTTCTTGTTGGAGAGCCATGGGTTTTCTTGAACTCAACCAGTCACCAACCACTTTCAAATCTTTTGATGAATGAGGTTTCTATGCTCACGGCTTGACATTGCCGACGCTATCTATCGATCTAGGGTGCAAGATATTTTTTATTCAAGTAGAAGTGGTCAATGCTCTATTTGATTACAACTTTTTATTGGGGAGAAATTTTCCATTTATGCTCTGAAGGAAGTTTCCTCGTCAATACTTCCCACTCTACAATTTCATCACCTAGGGAAGATTGTAACCATCGATCAACTTGAGTATTGTTTGTCTGATGTCACTACCACCACAACAAACAACCTTCCTATGTTGGGGAAATCCCCCCCTCCTTATCAATTCATAGGGGTCATACATTTGAAAGATTCATCCCTTATGGGAGTCTTTCCATCCACTGTTTCCCCTCTTAGAACATCAATTACTACAAGATATCATCCTCTACCGGTGGTACCTCCAAAGGTAAAGAGATTGTTGAAACACCTTCTATGGGTACTCATAAATCTCTATACCATGCCATTCAATATGCTTCTAATGCATATGTCAATGATCAACATTTAGTAGCATCATATCCTTACCATATGCATCATTGGATAGATTCCCCTCTCCTAAATATTGATTATCTCTCATGGTATTTTCCATCAGATGAGTCTATCATGGCGATTATGAGTCTAGATGAATGTTTATGGGAAGATCATAATCATGGATATTCTTTCCCTCCTAATGAAAATTTAGTAGATTTTTATTTTGTGTCTCTTATCAACTCAGATATTATCGAACATCCTCAAACACCTGTACTATTTCAAGATACTGATATTGAAGGGAAATTGTGTAACATTACCCAAACCATCCCTATAGACATATGAATGAAGCTCTGATTTGTTGATCATGTCCATGTAGGATAGAATTGTTCAACAACAGAAATTGAATATTACCAAGCTCTTTTCAAATAATTTTGGGATGATTTTTCCCGGAGTTATGAGCAAATTCCTGTGATTGATCCATCAATTGTAGGAGATCAAGACTTACCCGACGACAAAACCTGTTATGAAGAAACTTTGTCAATTCCACCTAAGGAAAGGTGAAGCGATAAAATATGAAGTTGAAAATATTTTGAAATCTGATTTCATTTCTCCCATGCTATTGACAGACTGGGTATCTAATATTGTTCATGTTTCCAAGAAGAAGGGCACTATTAGGGTTTGCACTAAATTTAGGGACATAAACAAAAATTGTCTGAAAGATAACTTTCCTACCCCCTACATCGATCAAACGATCAACAACTGTGCTGGAAGTGTCATATCCTCCTTTATGGAGGACTTCTATGGCTATAATCAGATCGAAATATTACCTGCTGATCAACATAAAATGACATTTGATTTCCCATGGGGAACCTTTTCTTACCATAAGTTTCCTTTTGGCCTGAAAAAAATTGAGCTACATTCCAATGAGCCATGTCCTATGGCTATCATGATATCGAGCACATAGTGGAACCCTACCTGGATGATCTTTCATCTCATTCACAATAGAGGGAAGATCATTCAGGGCATCTTACAGACATTTACCTTATATGTTGTCACTATCATATTTTTCTTAATCCACAAAAGTTCATCCTTTGTGTAGAGATTGGATGTCTTAATGGATTTGTTGTTTCCAAGGATGGTATTCAGATTGATCCTTTAAAAACTGCTGGAATTGTGGCCTTACTCCCCAACCAAAATTACAAAAGTTCAAAGTTTGCAAGGGAAGGAAAACTTTGTTCATCATTTCATGTGCAATTTTGTGAAAAAAATGCGTGCCTATATGCGTTTTCTAAAAAATAACACTCCCCTCATATGGGATGATAAAGATCAAGGAGATTTCAATAATTTAAAACATGTTATCACACACACCTATGTCAGACCCTCGATATTGTTGTCTCTATAAATACCCTTGGTATGGTTCTAGTGCAGGAGGATTCAAATGGACAAGAACATGTGATTTATTATCTCAGTAAGAGTCTTCTAGAATCCAAAACTCGATCCTCGCATGTGGAGAAGTTAGCTTTGTTTTCAATTATTGTCGTACAATGTTTTCATCAGTACATCTTACTTCACACCTTTACCATTCTAGTGGATCAAAACCCCATGTATTACATCCTGACCCGTCAGGTACTTAGGGGAAATATTCCCATTGGATTGTTATCCTGTAAGAATTGACCTTGATTTCGCTAAGATTGCTTCCAAGAAATCCTTAGTTTTTGTGGAGCTGATGTGTGATCATACCCATTCTATCATGAAAACTGATCCCAATGACTCATTTCCTGATGAGTTCTTGTTCCTAATTAGCATGACAGGCTCGTGGTATGGAGATTTGATCATATATCTCCAAACTCAACATTTTCAGCCTGACTTCTCTCAGGATGATTGTTGGTGCATTTGAAATCACTCCAAGTATTTTTTAATCATCAATGATACCCTATATCAACATGGTATTGATTTTATTCTCCGATGATGTTTGACACATGACTAGGTTGAACAGGTATTGAATGATTTCCACTCTAGAGCATGTTGTGGTCATCTTTATGGGATGGCTATATCTCAAAAAATCCTTCGTGATGGTTAGTTTTGGCCCTTGATATTTAAAGATTTCGATGAATTGGTGAAAAAATGCCCACCCTATGAGCTCTTTTATCATAAAAAGCACACCTACCCTGTTCCTCTACACCCCGTCATTGTTGTTGGCCCATTGACCAAATGGGAAATGTATTTTATGCATTGTAATCCTACCTCATCCATGGGGAATGGTTACATCATTGGAGTTGGTGATTATTTTACAAAATGTGCTAAAGAAATTCCTACATATGCAGAGGATGGTAAGAATATTTCCATCTTCCTTTTTAACCATGTCATTTCTACTTTTGGGGTTCCTCAAGCCATAGTGATTGATCACAGATATCATTTTTGTAGAGTCAGATGATGACCAAGCTAAGCTCCAAGTTGGGTTTTATCATGAAAACTAAACCCCCTACTATCCACGAGCTAATAGCGAAGTTGAAGATATAAAAAATTTCCTTAAGACCATGCTCCGTAGGATGGTTGAAGAACATAAATCAAGTTGGAACTTAACTCTATTTTCAACACTTTGGGCCTATAGAACTTATGTTAAATAGTGATTATTTTCACACATTTCCAATTAGTCTATGGACTGGAAGTCGTTTTACCCATCGAATGTGAAATTCCATCATTGAAACTATATGTCGAGATTATACCTAATACCTCGATCAAGGAGGAAAATTTCCTTTATGTTACCAAACTTGAAGAAATGTGACAAGATGTTGCTTTAGACAACAAGTACCATAAAAAATGTATCAAATCCCAATACTATAAATCGGTTCAACCTAGTGTCTTCAACAAAGGAGACCTTGTTCTGATGTAGGATCAGAAACATGATAAATTGGGGAAAATGAAACTTGAATCAATGTGGTATGGTCCCTATTTTCTTAGCAAAGTCTTAGAAAAAGTGGCTTATGAATTTGTGGATTATGATGGAATACCTTTTGAGAAGCCTCGCAATGGGTTGTACCTAAAAATTTACTATTCCTAGAACATATTGCATTAGTACCTTGTACATTTGTGTATATTCAACTTTTTAGTGTGGTTCTATTATTTTAGTATGGTTTTGGGTCTTTCCAAACACTGCCTATTCCATGCTATGTTTTAAAGTTTTGAAAATGACTCTTTACTATGAATTTTACAAAGGTGAAAATGATTGGTTATAGAATCTTCGAATATCCTGCAACGGTTCCTTCATCCTTTTATTTTCCACCTTCAAAATTTCTCTCTAACCATTGATTTATGCAAGATTTATCCTACACCATTGATATGGGATCAAGGATGTGAAATTTTTTTGGACCATCGATCATGTAGATCATGAAAAGAGGACTTTCACCTTTTCATGACCAAATTGTTGTCCTTTCCGCATTCCTCCCTTTTAATCCTGCCATTTTTCTTTCTGAGTCATTGATTTCCTGCGGAAGTTTTATGGATTGTCAATCCTGTAGAATGAAGAATGCGTAATTTCAACTTTTTTCACAACTAGACTCGGTATTTCCTCTTTCTAGCTTTCTCCTTTCTACTCCTTTCTAAACCACTGATCTTCAGTGGAATCTCTCTGGATCGTCAATCCTGCGGAAAGAGGAAAGTGGGATTCCAATATTTTTATAACCAAACTTTTATATTTTTCTTTCCGATTTCTGCTCTTCTACTCTTTTTCGAGCCATTTATCTTCGGTGGAATATTTCTAGACCATCGATCTTGCAGATCGCGAAAAGGGGTATTTAAACTTTTTACAACCAAATTTATGTATTTCCGCCTTTATGCTTCCCTCTTTCTCCTAGATTGTTGATCTATCCTGGCACCACCCTTGACCATCGGATCTCAGAATGTAGAAAGTGGAAATCAGGTTTACCACTTTTCATAACCGAGTCTTTTCCTTTTCCACTTTTTCGCTCCCAATTTTTCCATAGCATAAATGATTTTCGGCCTTTGATCGTCTCCGCTGTGCATCCAGGTCGTCCATTCTAGTTAGATTTCAATCTTGATCCAATTTTTATTATTTAGGCATAATTATAAGGATTAAACTCAGTATTTTCATCAATTTTTTTATCTTTCTTTCACTGGCATAAAATTTAGTAGAGGAATTAGGGCATATGTGTATATAAAAATATTTAAATTTTAGCACTGGTGCTAACAGGAAGTACATAACTTATTTACATAATTTCCTTCCTCATTTTTGCTTCCATATTGCAAATTGCAGATTTCGGAAGTACTTCTTTACATAATTTCCTTCCACATTTATGCTTCCATATTGCATATTATGGGTTGCATAAGTACTTAACTTCTTTACATAAATTCCTTTCACATTTCCTCTTACATATTGCGGATTATAGATTATAGAAGTACTTAACTTCTTTACATAAATTCCTTCTGCATTTTGCTTTTGCATTGTGGATTGCAGATTATGGAAGTACTTAACTTTTATGAAATTTTAACCTTATCAAAGCCATCTAGCCCATAATTTTTCTTAGTTTTTATTAACATATAGTTCACACTTGGGGATTTTACAGTAGGTTACCGGTGTCGGTTTTCTTATGGAATCAACACATTATTTTCACAAGTTCCAACAAGCAAACGAGAATTATAAGTAAAGTGCAGGAGTTCCATCAAGCTGACAAGAATTCCACTACCTACAGGGAATCACTTACATTAGGGTATTAGCAATGAAATTATAAAGCATCCAAGTATTCTTGTAGAATCCATAAAATCATCCAACACATTCCATGCACATAAGAATTTATATTCTGAGCTCAAAAATATGCAAGGAAGTAAACAATAAAGGGGACCTGGTTGTATAACTAGTTAAATGAAGAGGGAACAACCACATTCCATCCAACCATAGATTTGGACCAGTCTTGATTTATGTCATCAATCACCCCCGAGCTAAACTATGCATGCCAAGAGTGGTGACATCCTTAGGTCTAGTTTTACAGTAATAAATCAATTGTCCAACACACATGGTGCTCACAAAACAAGTATATATTTAATCTTTCCTAACATAGAGTGCTCCCACAAAAAACCTTCTAGCATACTAAGCAGCCTCCTACCTCCTCCCATATGCTTCTTTTTCTAGTTTTTGTTTTTCCTAGGTCTTTTGCCAATTAGCGGCCAATTCCTTATGGAATTCGTGCATCCCACAACGTCCCCTGATTTTTAGGGTGTGTCTAGTTCTATAATGACATGTTGACACATGGTGTAATCTCCCGAAGGTTTCTCTCCCTCATCCCCCACTCTTGCATGCATAGTTTCCTCATTCAATGTGGTTTTCCCCATCATTCATTTTTATTTTTATTAAAATCAAATTGTTTTTAATTACATCTATCCTCAAAGGACTTATTGGTGGATTCCACATCCAGCCAATATTATTTCACAAAAATAAAAAAGTAATTCAAAATATTACAAATAATGTTTATTTACTAGGGGATGTTACATCCTCACCCCCTTATTGTGACACTATCCACACTGTTTTTATTCTTCTTCCATAGATTCTTGAAATAATTTTGGGTACTTCTTTTGCAATTCTTCCTCTAATTCCCAAGTAGATTCCTATGAGATAAAGTGCTTCCATTGCACCTTCACCTAAGCAACAACCTGATTTTGAAGTACCATTTCTTTCCTATCTAGTATGCATGCAGGTTCCACATGGAAATTGCCTTATGGTTCCACCTATACCACATTCATGTCAATGGTGTGAGTGAAATCATGTACATATTTCTTCAATAAGGAAACATAAAAAAATTATGAATTCTTAAGTGTCCCTGAAGGGAAATTTTGTAGGGCACAGGTCCAATCCTTTCCAATATTTGAAAGGGTCTGCAAAAATGTGGTGCTACTTTGGCACAACTTCCCAATTTGAGGGAACTCTTCTTGGGCTTGACTCAGAGGTAGAGGTGGTCTCTGACATAAAATGATTTATGCTATCTTTTTAAGACTGTGTAACTATTCTCGAGGTCTTGTGCCACATTCAAGTTCTTTTCTACTTCTTGAACGGTTTGTTCTATGTCTTGTAACATTCCAGGGCCTACCATTAGACTATCCATGGGGCTATCCTAGTTAACAGGGGTAATATAAATTTTCCCATACAGGATTTTAAGTAGGCTCTTTTTTTCTAAGGCCTGATATCCTTTATTGTATGCAAATATTCCTCCCACTTGGTGGGTTTTTCCATGACATACATTCTTACCATATCTTCGATGACTTGATTTGTTCATTTTGTTTGTCCATCTTTTTCAGGGTGATAATTAGTGCTGAAGTTAATCTTGGTTTCTAACCCTGCAAATAAGTATTTACAAAATCTTGTTGTAAACTTAACATCTCAGTCATAAATTAGCATCTTCGGTACTCCATGGTGTCAGAATACTTATTTCAGGAATATCTATGCAATATTCATAGATTTATAAGTGGACATCACAGGAATAAAATTAGCATACTTCCTTAACTTATCAACTACAACCATAATTGAATCATTTTTTTTGTGTGTTAATGGCAAACCTGTGATGAAATTTGAGGATATTACCTTCCATTTCCATTCAATAATTGGCAAGGGTTGTAACAAACCTGCTGGACATTGATGTGTAGCCTTCAACTATTGACATTCCAAAAATTTAGATAGATAATCAACTAATTCTACCTTCAATCTGGGAAAAATGAATTTCTTTGTAAGGGAGGTTATCATATTTTGGTAACTAAGGTGTCCTACATAAGGAGGTTTGTGCATCTTGTTTAAATTTAACAACTTTAAATATGCAGCATCAAGCATGTATATTCTCTCCTTAAACCAAATTAACCCTTTCTGGTCCACTCTGAATTATTTCCCATTTAAATTTATCTCCTCTTTCTATAGCTTGTTCAGTCATTTTACATACTCAACATCCTGTATACTGGATGTTTTTATTCTACCAACACATCACTTTCGGGTTGGCTCAAAGTTATTTCATATACATCATGATTTAATTCAAAATCAAATTCAATTAAGAAGGCCATCCATATTTATTTCCTAACATTAAGTACGGGTTGAGTAAAAATATTCTTTACGTAGGTGTTATCTGTCAATAATAATAAATTTTTCCTTAATAGGTAGTGACACCACATTTTTAAGTCATGCACTACCATTGCAAACTATAGATCATGTACTGCATAATTTTATTAATGTTCTTTCAATTTACAAGATTCGTAACTTACCACATGTCCTTCTTGAGATAATACTCCCCCCAAACCCTCCTTACTAGCATTTGTACAGACTATGTAGTTTTTATAGGGGTTAGACACCTTTAAAATCAGGTGCATGGTTAATAACCTTTTTAGATTTTCAAAACTCTCTTGACACTTCAAGGACGATGCAAACCTTACCCCTTTCTTTTGCAAGGAGGTAATGGGATGGTCTATATTTGAGAATCCTTGGATGAACGGTGCCGGTAGTAACTGGTGAGTCCCATGAAGGAATGAATGTCAGCGACATCTTTAGGCACATGACATTCTAAAATAGCCTTTATATTTTATGTATCTACCACAATCCCATTTTCTAAGATGACATGACCTAGGTACTGAATTTATTTCTTCAAGAATTCACACTTCTTAAATTGAGCATATGGTTGGTGGTCTCTTAGGGTCTATAGTACAACTCTCAAGTGTCGTTGATGTTCTTCTTCCATCTTGGAATAGATCAGGCTGTCACGAATGAAAATTAACACAAATCAGTCTAGATTCTTGTTTAAGATATTGTTCATCAAACACGTGAGTGTATAAGGGGAATTGGTTAAGCTGAAAGGAATTACTACAAATTAGTTAGGATTATTAATCCTCCCTTGTCCAAATTTGGTTATATGTCTAAATCGGGAGTCATGTATAAATCGGGAGTCCATCTAGTCTATTTATAGTCATTAGCACCATTGGGTAAACTTGACCTAATTGGGGCACATGTTTCAGTTACCAAAGTGTGGGGAACACTAATTGAGGCTCATTGCCACTTATTGCACTTGATTTCATAAGTTTAGGAGTCTCCTAGATCAATCCCTACAATTTAGGAAGTAACTGGGAGTGCCGAAGCCAACCAAGGTCAGTTCACTTCAGTTGATGACTAGTCAAGCCAAGTTAGGAGTCAGTTACATTCAGTTCTATCCCTCTACATTTAGTTAGCGCTAGGTTTAGTTGATTGCACACATGTGGGGCGCTTTTCTCACCTACCACAGTCAGTTAACCATTAGTCAACACTAAATGTAACACTTGGTTGTGTTTTAAAGATCCTATGAACTCCGGTTATGATTTAGACAAGGACAGTTAACTACTGGGTCCTCCGATAGTGATTTAGACAAAGTCTTGGTTACCTATAGTCAAGTAGAGTCTAATCAATTCAAACTTCGTCATGTGGATTTGAATTGCTTGTGGCTATTAAATCCATTTTACATTATTGTAATTATCATCTGAATTACTTTTTTGATTAATGAAAGCATTCACAGCTGCAAGCCTTTTGCACTGTTTCATTCTTCAATTGCTGAGTAAATTGTGAGATCTTCTTTGTGAGTTGTGTATTTGTCTACAGATCTATATGCTCAAATTTACATGGTATCAGAGCCTGGGTGGACAAGACTCCTCTCCTCCTTAGATCTTCAACCGGATCATTTTGTTTGTTTGATTGTGTGACTTGTTATCAGGTTTTCTTAGAGCATTCGCTACAAGCAGCCTCTACTTCTCATTGCATTTTCTACAACAGCTCAGTTCTTCCTATTACTTCAAAATGGCTCATCAAATAGAGCCTCTCACTCCCTTCAACTATCACCAGTGGAAGGAAGACATGAAAGTATTGCTCCACACCAAGCATCTCTTCAGACTCATAGAAGAAATAGAGGAAGAGCCAGAATCAGATAAAGACAAAGCTAAGTACATGAACAGGCTTGATGAAGCCATTGGACTCATGCAATTCTCAGTCTCTAGGGATCTTCAATTTCACATCCAAGACTTGGACACTCCCAAGGAGGTTTGGGACAAGCTTGCTTCCTTGTTTGATAAGCATGATGAGATGAGGATCCATCATCTAGAAAATGATCTGATTACTCTCAATTCATCAGATTTCGAATCTCTAAATGAATTCTTCTCAAAGTTCAAGAACCTGATATATCAGTTGAAGCAATGCAAAGTGAAGAAGGATGAATATCAGCTCATCCTTGCTATTCTCACAAAGCTCAATTCAGACTGCTCAGTCTTTGTATCCACCTTCCAAACAGTAAGGCTCACTACTCCAAATTGGAAGATGCCCACTCTTAATGCTTTCATTCAATTTCTTATTTTTGAGAATGATAAATTGATCCAAATGGGGATCATTCGATCTCCCAAAGATCTAACTCTTCTTGCAAGAGGAGATAAGGTAGCGAATGACAGAGGGAAGCAAAGAGATGAGTCTGAACAGTCAAAAGAACCTTCAAGTTCAAAGAGAAGCAAGAAGAATGGCAAAGGAAAGGTCCTCCGCCCTTACTGTGGAAGGGGATTCCATTCAGAAAGCTCCTGTATGAGAAGACAACTTGATGAAATGGCACAACATTTCTGTACCTGTTAGTGCAAGGAAGGAAGAATCTAAAGAAGAAGAAGAAGAATACCCAAGGAAAGGACATGCACTGAAAGCTTGCTGCACATCAACACCTTCCTTCCTCATTGATTCTGGAGCTTCCAACCATATGGCTGCATCCATAGAATCATTCTCTTATTTTCAGTCCCTTGATGGTCCTACTATTCAGATGGACAATAACAGTAAAATCCAAACCAAAGGGAAGGGCTCTATCCAACTTGAACATGGAAGGTTCAAAGATGTGTTGTTTGTTCCCTCCCTAGCTTCAAACCTGTTATCTGTCTATCAGATGACCCATACTGGATCTCCAAAGCGAGTGATCTTTGGTCCTGACTCAGTGTAGATCACAGATATCTCTACTGGGAGCATCATAGCAAAGGGTATTGCGAATCATGCTTCAAGAGCATATAAGTTCTCACATTTCATGCCTCCTTCAGAACCAGTGCACTCTCAGCAGCCACCTGCAAGGGAAGGTAAAACCATTGCATCTACTTCTTTTACAGCTTCTACTAGTATTGCAGATCCATCTATATCAGTTTATGACATTAAGATTCAGGGTGACTCAGATATAGATTCAGTCCCTACTTCCAAACTGGAAGCTAGGAAGATGACTGGAAACTCAACTGACACTCAAAAAGGAAAGACTCTTGTGCTATGCCATACTATTGTGCCTCCTTTAGAGAGATGTAATAGACTTCCTGTAAGATGCAATATGGCAAGGGCTCAGTCTTACTGCATTCAGAAGAATGGATATGATCATACACCTCTTCATTCAGCAAGAGACAAAAGTTACATTCCTCCTTCCTTCCATCATCAGTTTTGGAGAAAAAGGAGAAGTCTACATGCCAGGCCCCAGAATACCTGTGCACAGCACACCATGTATGCTGCTTCACTACCTCACAGAGATGAATATTGTAGCAACATATTTTCAAGATTTTCAAACTTGAGACCTGATTCTACCTTCTTAGATAGAAGGAGGGCTTTTTTCCCATGTGGTTTTTGCCCTAGCTTCTTGTATTGAGCAGTTACTTTATTTTACTTGATGTAATGGGTGACCTATGGTCTTAGTTACCAGGGCCCATAGTTTGTCCAAGTTAGCATTCAGGGGGGGTGTTAGGATTATTAATCCTCCCTTGTCCAAATTTGGTCATATGTCTAAATCGGGAGTCATGTCTAAATCAGGAGTCCATCCAGTCTATTTATAGTCATTAGCACCATTGGGTAAACTTGACCTAATTGGGGCACATTTTTCAGTTACCAAAGTGTGGGGAACACTAATTGAGGCTCACTGCCACTTATTGCACTTGATTGCATAAGTTTAGGAGTCTCCTAGATCAATCCCTACAATTTAGGAAGTAACTGGGAGTGCCAAAACCAACCAAGGTCAGTTCACTTTAGTTGATGACTAGTCAAGCCAAGTTAGGAGTCAGTTACATTCAGTTCTAGCCCTCTACATTCAGTTAGCGCTAGGTTTAGTTGATTGCACACATGTGGGGTGCTTTTCTCACCTACCATAGTCAGTTAACAATTAGTCAACACTAAATGTAACACTTGGTTGTGTTTTAAAGCTCCTATGAACTCCGGTTATGATTTAGACAAGGACAGTTAACTACTGGGTCCTCCGATAATGATTTAGACAAAGTCTTGGTTACCTACAGTCAAGTAGAGTCTAATCAATTCGAACTTCCTCATGTGGATTTGAATTTCTTGTGGCTATTAAAGCCATTTTACATTATTGTAAATATCATCTGAATTACTTTTTTGATTAATGAAAGCATTCACAGCTGCAAGCCTTTTTCACTGTTTCATTCTTCAATTGCCGAGTAAATTGTGAGATCTTCTTTGTGAGTTGTGTATTTGTCTACAGATCTATATGCTCAAATTTACAATTAGTTCCCATATAAGGCCCTGAAATCTGTTTTATTAACATATTATTCTTTAATCATGATCTAGAGATAACCAGACCCCAAATCTAATTTAGAGAATATATTATCCCCCCTACTTAATTGAACATATTGTTGATCCGAGGTAGAGGATACTTGTTCTTAATGGTTACCTTATTTAGTTGGTTGACATCTATGCAAAGCCGTAAGGTCCCATCCTTTTTCTTGACAAATAAAACTAGTTCTCCCTAAGGTGACACACTGGGTCTGATATAACCATTATCTAGCAGTTCTTGCAATTGAATTTTCAATTTGTTTAACTCATGGATGCTCATTCTATATGGTATTTTAGATACCTATGCAAACCCAGCTGCAATATCAATGGAGAAATCTATTTATCAATGAGGGGGTAGTCTTGGTATCTCTTCTAGAAATACATCCATAAATTCACTTAAAACAGGGTGATCTTTTATATGTGTTTGATTTTCATTAAGGAGCAGGTCAGTGACCCACAACGCATAAATCCTACATCCCTTCCTCAAACAATTTTTTAATTGTATGGAAGATATATGTCTTAGTGAGACATGTTTACTAATACCTTTTAACTTCTTAACAATTTGATCATCGACCACATAAGTAAAGGTTTTATCAAAACAATTTAGTATTACTTTATGCCTTTCTAACCACTCTATGACAATAATCATATCATATGACCCTAGAGGAAAAATATTCATATTGATCTTGGTCACATGATCTTGTATTTTAACTTCACAATTAGCAATGAAATCAGTTACCTTTATTTTTGCTCCAGTGGCCAGCTAGACTGACCATGGTTTTGCATGCCTTACCTTGGCTAGCTCACCGTTCTCCATAATTTTAGGAGTGATGTAACTTAAATTATCCCTTGGATCAATTATTATAGAAAGAATTTGGTAAGAAATAATACCTTCAATCTCTACAATTGTGGACTGATGATCCTCTTGTTGATCTTCAAGGGATGTATTAATTTAGTGGAAGCCTTTTCCAACTTCCCCAATAGTGGAAGCTTCTTCCAAGTTGTGATCAGTATTATTTGTTTCCTTGAGGTGTGTACAATTTCTTATTAAATGGGTCTCTCCACATTCCCAACACTTCAGAGGTTCTTTCAAGGTTCCAATAGTCCGTTTTGGTCCAAGGTTCATAGGTTTATTTCCCTTCTGTTGAAACTCCTCACTTTTGTTATAGGAATTTCCTGGTGGATTCCGTGGCATATTTCTAAAGGGTGGTGGTTGGAAGCCCATTTTTGTTGGTCGAACATTTACTGCTTCTTATCCTTCAAGGATTTTTATAGGTCATTCCTTTGCTTATACTACTCAAAACTTTAATCGGGGTTTCCTTAGTGCTTCATCCAAGGTCTTCAGGTTATCGAAATCGATTCAGTATTTGTAAGAATGTGGTAGAAAAATTAAGAATCATTGAACCTTCACTTTTTATTGCTTAATGTAAGGCACAAACCATAGTTGATATAGGAATTTATTGATGAGGTCTTCCATGGTCATCTAGCCGAGTTTCAAATCATAAAAATCCTTTGCCTTTCTCTCATAATAACGTTTTTACATATATTGCTTCTTAAATAATTTCTTAAACTATGACCATTCAAGGTTATTCTCTTTTAACCCATGGGAAATTTTTACATCCTTCCACCAAATACTCACCTTTCCCTTCAGTTTGTAGACTTCCATCCTTACCTTCATGTAGCTGGAGTAATTTTAAATTTGGAAGTACTTTTTAATGTCCAGCAACCATGCTTCTTCTTCTTCACCAATCTTCGACTGTCCATCAAAGTTGGTTGGACTGATATTTTTAAATTCCCCTTCCATATGGTTGACCTTAATTTTTATGGAATGTTTGATTTGACTTACCATCCTTTCTATGTCATTCAAGGAACTACCATATCCTTCAACATTCCCTCCATATACCTCCTTCTTCTCTATTCGTTGATATTTTCCATTTTTTTTCTCATGTAGGACTTGTAGCAATATCTCATTGACTTCTTGTTGTCTTTCCCGGTCCTTCTTCAGTTGTTTGTTTTCTTCCTTAAAACTTGTTATTTCCTCAATTAAATATCTCATCGTTTCTAGCACTTGGATCACTTCATAACGTTACGCTTCTGGTTGTATGGTAGGTAGTGCATGATTATTTTCTTTTGGGTGATTATCATTTTCATTGGGAAACACCATCGTTCAGTACTAGTTGTCTAATTTATACATTCACACAGAAAATGGAACATTATTGTTGTTTGTTGTTAGTTTATCATTTTAATGTTCTTCAGCAGAAACTAGATGTTTTCATAGGAAATAGGGTTTAACCCGTGGCTATGCTACCATATGTAACATACCGATATAACCACCTGGAACTTTCATCAAAATAAAATTGACAATATATATATCATAGACCATTTTAGTCATTCTCTATCATATATTAATGAGGGACTTCGTGCTTATTACCAGACTTTCGTTATGATTCTTAGATGATACCTTAAACACCATAGGATACAAAGTACACTATATAACACATCCTTAAATATTTTATCCTAAACCTTTGTGAAATACGGGTTCCAAATTCTTCAGTTTAAAAGTTTTCCACAACAAACCTACCGTAAAAATGCTTCTATGGCGAACTATCTACAAGGGTTCTTCCACAACTCTCCCTTATGCAATGAGTATTGTGGGTTGCAGCAAGTGTCTTTGAACTCTACATATTTCCATTTCATAATCCCTCTTCTGCAATGTGGATAGTGGATTGAAAGAGGTAGTTATATAAAGTTCCTTTACAACTTTCCCTAATAAATTTTTTGCTTTTTCATTGCAGATTGCAGATAGCGGAATGTAGTTAAATTCCCCATAAAAAATTCCTCCTGCAATTATGCTTCTGCAACATAGATTGCGAATTGCAGAATTAATAAACTTTCTTTACATAATTTCCTTCCATATTTTTTCTTATTCACGGCGAATTGCAGATTGCGGAAGTACTTAACTTCTTTACATAGTTTCCTTCCACATTTCCACTTTCTTATTGCGGTTTACGACTTGAGAAAGTACTTAACTTGTTTACATAGTTTCCTTTCGCATTGTAGATTGCAGGTTGTGGATGTACTTAAATTATTTACATAATTTCCTTCCACATTTCTGCTTCCATATTGCAGATTATAGATTGCAGAAGTAATTCTTTACATAGTTTCCTTTCTCATTTCCTCTTTCATATTATGGATTGAGGGTTATGGAAGTACCTAACTTCTTTAAATGATTTCCTTTCGCATTACGGATTGCGGATTGCGAAAGTAGTTAACTTCTTTACATAAATTCCTTCTTCATTTCCGCTTTCGTATTGTGGATTGTGTAAGTACTTAACTTCTTTGCATAATTTTATTCCACACTTCCACTTCCTCATTGCAGACTGTGGATTGTGGAAGTACTTAACTTCTAGGAAATTTTAACCTTACGCAAGCCATTTGGCAAATAATTTTTCTTAGTTTTTCTTAAGGCGTAGTTCATACTTGGGAATTTACCGATAGGTTATCAAAGATGATTTTCTTATGGAATCAACATATTGTTTTCACAAATTCCAACAAGCAAATGAGGATTATAAGTAAAGTGAGATATTTCCATTAAGGTGACAAGAATTCCACTAGTTACAGGGAATCCCTTACATCGGGGTATTAAAAATGAAATTATAAAGAATCCAAGTATTCTTGGAGAATCCATAAAATCATCCAACACATTCCATGCACATAAATATATATATTATGAGCTCAAAAATATGCAAGGAAATAAACATTTAAGGGGACCTGGTTGTACAATTAGCAGAATGAAGAAGGAAAAACTACGTTCCACCCAATCATATATTTGGTCCAATCTTGATTTATGTCCCCAATCACCTCCTAGCTAAACTATGCATGCTAAGAGTGGTGACAACCTACCTTAGGTCTAGTTTCTCAGCAAGAAATCACTTCTATAACACAGGGTGCTCAGGAAAAAAGTATCTCTTTCATATTTCCTAACACGAAGTGCTACCGCATCAAGATTTTCAGCATACTAAGAATCCTCCTTCCTCCTTCCATATGCTACTTCCTATAGTTTTTGTTTTTCCTAGGTATTTTCCCAATTAGCGACTAGTTCCTTGTGGAATTCCCAAATCCCACAATGTTCCCTGATTTTCCAAGGCATTTCTAGTGCCATAATGAGATGTTAACACTTGGTGTAACCTCCCTTAGGTTTCTCTTCGTCGCCCCCCACTCTTTCATTCATAGTTTCCTCATTCAACTTTGCTTCCCAAATCACTCATTTTTATTTTTATTAAAATCAATTTTTTTTCAATTACATCTATATTTTAAGGACTTATTGGTGGATTCCAGATTAGCCAATCTTATTTCACAGGAATAAAATAGTAATTCAAAATATTACAAATAATGTTTATTTACTGGGGGATGTTATAGTTAATAGTGTTAACAGTTCCCAAAAGGCATGCAACCATTCGATACATTCATTGTATGACTTAATAAGCTTGTTGTTAGAGTTTTATGCACTTTGCTAGGCTATGACAGTATTATGAGTTATCTCTATTCTCTAGTGCTGCTTATATACCTCTTATCAAGCAATCTACAAGTGTTGTAAAATCATTCTCTACCATTATCTATCATACTGAAAGGATTGTTTGCTGGGTTTTTCATCCTCCAGATTATGGATTGTTTTCCTCGAGTACATCATGTGTTTTATGGTTTGATTAATTTGTGTTTTTGAATTGTTGATTAGATATACATGCATTGAATTTTGTTATCAAAAGTTTTAAATTTGAAGTATATTTATATTTTCTCAAACAATGACATGGTATCATATCAAGGGAATGTAAGATATTAGTATTGTACAAACATTATAAACCTACAAAGATCTTGAAGCATTGATAGAAGTTTGAATCTATGGCAGAATTATACATCCAACCAGAAGATCAACTTGAAGGCACATCAAACTTCAATACATGGAAGGAGAGAGTGATCAACATTCTCAAAGAGAATGATGTTGATTCTTTTGTGACCTTCTTGATTGAGTAGCCTACTACAAATATAGGAAGAACCAATTACAATAAGAATCAAGAAAAGGAAAGGAGGATCATATATGACTTAGTGAAGGACAACCTCATGTCAGTAATAACGCTATTGAAGATGGCATAGGAGTGTTTTGACAAACTCACGAATATTTATGAGAAGAAGGCCCCTACTCAAAAGAGGGATTTGAAGAACAAGTTGAAAAAAAAGAAGATGGAAAGAGATTATATTGTATCCTCATTATTCATAGATATCTCACAAGAGAAGAATCAACTTGCAAACATCAGTGTGGATACAGATGAGCATGATCTTCTCGAAAGCACCATAAATGGGCTTCCCACCTCATGGGAGACCTTTATTGCTACAATAAATGGAAGAGAATATCAACCCAACTTCAAAATACTTTGGCATGATTGCATTTAGTAAGAAGGTGCATCCAGAAGAAAGTGGTAAACACTGAGGAGGAGAATCTAGCTCTCATGACTAGAACCAAGAAAGGGAGGAATCCATTCACTCCCAAAAATTCTATCCATGCAAAGAAGAAAGAGACCAATAAATGTTTTGACAAATCAAAGATGCTATTCTTTTATTGTCAAGATTCAGGACACTTTATCCAGGATTTCCATATGAAGAAAAGAAAAGAAGGAATATTTCATGCTTCCACAAACCATAGAAGAAAATTCCAAAGAAGATGCACCCAAAGGGAAAGATACAAGGAGGGAGTATTACCTCCTCTCTACTTTTTCTAGATATCTCATCATAGGAAATGATATATGGCTTATTGAAAATGGTTCTTCAAATCACATGTTAGTATACAAGGGAGAAACATCCAACATTAAAGAGAGACAGTTTGCATGCATGGTAGTATTGGGAGACAATTCCAAATACTCAATCCAAGGAGTTGAATCTACATCCTTCTAGCTAAACTTAGGAGACACACTATATGTGGAGGACATTGTTTATTTCCTTGGATTGAAGAAAAACCTACTCTTTGTTTATGTCCTTGAAGATTCAAGAATACTTGTGGCTGATGAACCTGAACATTGATAACACTATTGTTATTCGAGTTCGATAAGGAGGACTTTACAAGGTACCAGGAAAGTATATTGCAGCTATAACAAAATTAAATTGCATAGTAACTTAGTTAGTAATTTTTTATTTATTAATGGACGGTTTGATAGGTGACATCATTTAATTGTGACCCTTGATTTGTAAAAATCCATGTTGTACTCCTTGTAAAAAGGAATCAATTCAATAAATAAAATATATCTTTTCGAAGATACATTCCAAGTTGGTATCATATCTCTAGGTTCCATTCAAATACTAAATATTTGAAGAAATAAAGGAATCTCCTTGTAGGATAGAACAAAAATGAAAAATAAGAAGGATAAAATAAAAAGTTAAAAAACAAACAAACGACACCATGGGTTTATAAAACCAGTCCATGGTTTTATAAAACTAGCCCATGGTTTTATTTTCTAATTCTCCCATCTCCAATCTCTCTTCGCAAATATATCCTATATCCATACTCCCATCGAAAACAATATAAATATTAGAAAATCTATTATTATCATTGATAATAATTATTATTTAAAAACAAGAAGTATTAAAATTGTATAATAAATTTATTATTATAAAATAATATTGTAATAGCTATATATTCTCAAATATAAGTATCAACAAGATGAATACAAGAAATACGGAGAGAACCCCTCTAGAGAACAAGGATGCATCCATAAAGTAAGAGTATGGTCAAGTCCAACAGATACTAGCAAAGCTTGAGCAAAAAGATGAGGACATTCATGACCTAAATATTGAAATTCAGTCATTGAGAGACCAAGTTAGAGGATCCAATAACTCAGATACAGTCCCAACCTACACTTCATTCACAAATTAAATATTGATCTACTAAGGTTTGACGGTGAAAATAATCGAGACGAGATACAATGCATCTAGAAAATCGAAAAATATTTTGAAATGTACAATATATATGGAGACGATGACAAATTAAATGTTGCAGCAATGTACCTGGATAAAAATATTAATTCTTCACATTGATCTAGGAACTAAGATTCAATCTCATCAAAGAATTATTAACAATTACACATGAATTGGAAATTTTTAGGAATACCAAATAGGTTTCCTCTCTGTATATTATATAAACAAATAAAGGATTACAATACCATGCATGAGCAATGGCTTAACTCAATGAATAATTCGAATACCTAAGGGACAATTCGAATTCAATGAGTGAGTCTAGCTTAACTGACTCTTTGCCATGCAATATCACTTAGTTAACCACTTGAACAAAACCCTAATTGACTCACCAAACCCTAACTGAAGTTGGAGTGTAATAAATTACTGAATCTCAACTGAAGGAGATCAAACACATGTCATAGCAATCCAATCATCAAGTGCTAGTACTGCATGACTCCAATAAACCCTGATGAGGTTAACTGAAGCTGAACTGACCATCAGAAGTTGGTGAAGGCACCTTGTTAGCTCCAGTTCATTAAATAATAATAAAACAATCAATAAATAATGATTAAATAATATATTTAATGCATGGAGGTGCCTTAACTGATTGTAACTGATTGGTTGAACTGAAAGTAACCCCCAGTTAGCAATTAGGTGCATGAATGTCACATAGATCACCCCTGGAGTGCTCCAGTTAGCCTCCTTGACTGTAGGTAGGCATGGGAGTGACTGGGATGATGGTAATCAATGCTCCACTGATGTCAATTAAACTTAGGATAGTGGTTTAACTAGGCCAATTTGACCGAAGGAGTGAGTATGAAGGTAAATGTCTCCAACACCCCCCCTTAAGCTATACTCAGGAAGAGTTAGAAAACATAGATGCATAAAATGCTAGGGCCCTGGAAACAAAGGCCATAGGTCACCCTGTACAATAAAGTAACTTCTTAATATAACCAAGGAAACGGAGAAAAACCTCATGGGAAAAATACCCCCCCTCAAACCAAGCAGTAAATCAAGAATTTGGTTCTTCTATGCAGCAGCATCCTGAGACTGTGCATGTGAACCTCTGAATCCAAACTAAATGAATATGTCTGGAGGAATCTTCCACTTTGGAAGAAGAACAATGCACTCAACTGAATCAGAAATATAAGCAGCTGCACGGTGAAAACTGGACCCATGTAGAGCAACTGAAATCATCTGAAGAGAGAGAAAAGATTCTTGAGGATTCAAAACATGTGTGGAACACTCAAGAAACTGATATGTTGCATCCTTGAACAGCAAACCATGACTGGTAAAATCAGCCCCAAATCTTAGGAGCAAGTGTCCATGCGGATGCAGAATGTCTTCCTCTTTGCTTGTTCTGTGAGGAGATGAGCATGTGACCAAAGGTAGAGAATCCCTGGGACTGTGGAGAGAGAATGCTTGAGCTCCATAATCTGATATAGATTCTGAAATATATAATGATTCACAAAATAAAATATCAGCAACCTCACAAGAGGAAACTAATACCAAATCCCCATCAGCAAATTTGAAGAAGAATTGTGGTACTTGATTTTTCACACCGGAATTGGTGAGAGCAGCTACAAGCATGACTGAAAGCTCTTGGATTTTAAAATATGAACAAAATAATATCAGATCAGAATATAAATGAGATATAAATAAGTTCATAACATATCCAAAACTATTAATTGAAATCAAATCCCCAGCAACAGTTTTGAAGGAGACTTGCGGTACTTGTTTCTTCACACCATTGATGAGAACAGCTACAAGCAGTACTGAAGGTTTATGAACCTGAAATTTTGAACCAAGAAATATCATATCAGATCCAAATAAGATCATATCAGATCCAATAAGGTTCATATCAGATCCAAAATTATGGTCAACCGAGACGGTAGATGCACAGTTTTCTTCTTCTTCAAAATTCTGAATTTTGGTGAATGCAATCCTGCAGGAATTTGCTGGAAGATATAGATCATGGGGAGCGAATGTGTCACTCTTATAATATGATATTTTTTCCAAAATATCCAATGTATTACATATTTGCACACCAGAAGCAACATTAGTGGAAGAAAAATAAAATTTCTCTTCACTTTCGGAAGCAATTACTGGTAAATTTTGCACAGAATTCAAAGGAAAATCATCGATGAATGTTTGCATGGAAGTGCAGCAGAGTT
>LPNX011039172.1:189105-226507 GCA_001517045.1 Pseudotsuga menziesii
CTTAAACTTAGGATAGTGGTTTAACTAGGCCAATTTGACCGAAGGAGTGAGTATGAAGGTAAATGTCTCCAACAAAAAATAATTTTGATTGGTTCTTATGGTGGGACTTAGCAATGAAGGGAGGAATACTAGTCAGAATTTGGGACACCTTCAAGAAAAATTTCTTTAAACGATTTCAAGACATGAAAGAAGCCGAAATCTACATCAAGCTCAATCATCTACAACAATAAGGAACAATGGATGAATATTTTAGACATCTATTGGTCTAGGCCACTCGTGTCCAAGATATATATAAAGAACGAATCTTGCAAATTGCAATTAGTGGCATGAAACAAAGTATTCAAAGCGGGATAAAATTATTATACATCAAAGACATGGAACAATCCCATCAAAAAGAAAAATTCATTGAAGAAAATAAAAAATCACAATGTTTTTCGGTTTATATACCACTCCACCTAAGAGAAAATAGGAGAAATTATGACAATCCATGTTGTAAGTGTAATGCCCCTAATTGGCATCCAGGACATAATATAAAAATAATAATCTATTCTTGTGTGAAAAAGTAATAATGGTGACAAGAATGATGATGAATCAAGCGATGCAGCTTCCTCCAACATAAGATAGCGATGAGACTGGAAAAGAGGAGGCTAAAATCACACCAACGCTCTTAGTGGATGCAATTATAGGTATCTTTCAACCCCAAACCCTCAAATTGTTTGTACATATCAATAAAACTAAGGTGACAGTGTTGGTCGATAATGGGAGTACACACAACATCATATAATATACGATATCAAAACCATCAAACATTCTTATCAACCCCACATCCAACTTCCATGTATCGATACTAGTAAACAAGAACACACCGTGCGACGATAAATGCCATAAATTTGAAATAACTATAAAGGAATACACGCTAATATTTCCATTGTAGCCACTAAGAGGGGTTGACATAGTTTTAGGTGCACAATGATTGAAAACATTGGGGACATTCGGATTGAACTTATGAGAAAAAATTATAAGGTTATATGAAAATGGTAGGAAATATAATGTTTACAGTATTAAATTCCTCCCTCCCAAAATTGTCTCATCTAATAAAATGGAGAATATGATAAAAATGGGACCTCAAGCGCTTTTCTTACTTTGCTATTCTATGGAAGGACAACATAATAAAGAAAAAATAATGATCCATGTGAATTATAAAAAATATTGAGGGAACATAGTGACAAATTCCACAACCATCCTCATGGAATCCCACCCCCACATTCTAGGGATCATGTCATTGAGCTAATTCGAGGATCAACTCCAATTAGAAAAAAATCATACACACAATATCACAGGAACAAATCAGAGATCAAATGTTTGGTGCATGAACTATTAGATGCTAGAATAATCACATGTAGTAAGAGTCATTTATATGCACCAGTCACACTCGTTAGGAAAAAAGATGGATCATATAGACTTTGTATTGATTATCGAGCATTAAACAAAGTCACCATAAAATAAAAATTCCCCGTTCCCTTTTTTGACAAACTATTGGATGAGCTACATGGTGCAAAGTATTTTTCTAAACTAGACTTAAAATTAGGATATTACCAAATCCGTATTTGAGAGGAATATGTCCCCAAAACAACCTTCTGCACCCACAAAGGTTTATATGAATTTTGAGTGATGTCATTTGGATTATCCAATTCTCAGGTAACATTTCAAGCAGTAATGAATGACTTGTTTCGCTTGTAGATAAGGAAGACCATGCTAGTGTTTTTTGATGATATTGTTATTTATAGTAAAAATTGGAACTCACACCTCAAGCATGTAGAAACAATATTGAGGATTGTAGAAGAAAAACAATTATGCTAACAAATCAAAATGAATCTTTAGTGAAAAAAAAAATTTTGGGGCACTTTGTTTTAGGTGACACCATTAAGGTTGATCCCAAAAAAATTATGGCGATCATAGAGTATCTATCCCCCAAGACAATTACATCATTAAAATTAATTCTGGGTATAATGGCTATTACAATATATTAGTTTGCAACAACGCCCAAATTGTAGCACCCCTAACATCACTATTAGAAAGGGATTCTTTCAAATGGCATAAGGATGTAGAAACTTGTTTTGAACAATTAAAAATCATAATGACATCCACACCAGTGTTAGCAAATCCTTATTTTATGCAGACATTCATCCTCGAAAGTGATTCTTCAAGGATATGATTAGGAGTTGGTCTCATGCAAGATAAGCATCCCATTGATTTTGAAATATGGAAGGTAAACCCAAGTGAGAAAAAATACACATATGACAAGGAAATGTTGGAAATAATGCATGCCCTTATTAAATGGAAGCAATATTTGTTTAGGTAAAAATTTCTTATAAAAACAGACCACAATAGCCTGAAGTATTTTCTAAGTCAAAAAATCTCTCTCCCAGACAACAAAAATGTGTAAGTAAAATCCAAGTCTTTGATTTTGAAATTTTGTAAAAAAAACTATAAGGAATAGGGTTGCAAAAAAATTATCAACAAAACCTGAGAATGATGCCTCACTTTGTACCATATCCATAGTTTTTCCTGAATGGATTTCAGAAGTCCAAATTGAGTATGTGAAAGACACAACGAAGAAACAAACTCCAAATATTCACGAGAAAAAGACATACTATGGTACAAATAAAGAATATATTTAGTGAGTTTACCAAAATTAAAAACTCAAGTCTTAAAAGAGAACCATGACTCCCTGACAATGGTACATGTTGGTCTCTTTAAAACATACCACAATATACACCAATCCTTCTCTTGGAAGGGAATGCAGTCTGATATCCAGAAATATGTGGATGAATGTGATACTTGTCAAAGGAAGAAGCTCAAAATGGTGGCTCCTCCCAGTCTCCTACAACCCCTTCATATTCCAACCCAAAAATGGTCTGAGGTATCCATGGATTTTATCACCATCCATCCTACATCAAAAGGAAAGGATAGTATATTTTTATTCGTTGAAAGAGTAAAAAAATATGATCATTTCATCCAAAGAAAAATAAATCCAAGTCGCATAGATTTACGTAAAGAATATATTTAAGCTCCACGGGTTTCCTAAGGTTATTATCAGTGACATGGTTCGCAAATTTACCAACAAAGTTTGGAAAGAATTGTTCCAGCAAGTTTGAACTTCATTAATTATGAGTACCTCATACCATCCCAAGACACATGGAAAGACTAAAATAGTAACCAATTCCTTGAAGGATACCCAAGGAATTTTGTGAATGACCAAAAAACTCAATGGGTACAATTACTAGACCTTGCAGAATAGTGGTACAATAGTGTTAATCCAAAAAATTACCCGATTAGCTCTACATAACCTACACCACACAAAGAAGTCTTTTTCACTACCCTCATTGACCCCCTTGTTAAGGCTCAAAAACACCGAAAAGGGATTAGAAACCCCTTTTTGTACCACAATGGTGTCTTTAGACACCGCCCCACATATAACAGCTCGATAGCATTCCCACTTTGGGTTGCCTTTATTCAGAGTATTCTACGATGTGTCTTCCTTGAACCCTATGAATACCAAAAGTGTTTACCTCCCCCAAGTATTTCCCATCTGTAGTTACATCCTCGGTATTACAGTTATGGTCCCTTTCCCATGAGTCAGTTTCATTTGTTTCCTAGTCTTCCTTGCCTTCATACTCTGAACAAAGGAAGTTTCGGTACCTTGTGATTCCATACCCCTATTCCCTATTTTAGTGTGTCAATCCCTAGATTGTCTCACACCTTTGGTTATCTCCCTCATGCTTCTTGTTGGTCGCTATGGGCAGACCCGGGTTTACTGTAATGTACCAACAACACCCCTAGCTCACTGGGCCTTTCGGCGATAGACCGTGGAGCGGCCTGAAGTCTAACCCGAAGTGATTTTAATGGGTTGGCCAAAGACTCAAGTGTCTTCAACCAGGTTCTGTAGCATCCTATGTGCGTCTCGTAGCTCTTCTTAACCCATGAGGTCTCTCTCCACGATGCGCAGTCTCCTCTTACTCGCAATGACTCTATCCCTTATCGCATCGCCGCATCCTGGGAAACACGTAACTCTCTCCTACGCTCGATCCTTAACCTGCGGTATCGCACACCAAAGCTCCTCTAATGGTGCAATATCGCCTCCCTACAATATTCTATCGCTACGGCTCAGTGTACTTCATGTTACTTGTGTCCGACTTACAGGACTCAACATACCAGGATGCTTTACACTGTGACTCTTAACTGTCTTGAGCGAAACATAGACAAACTCTTATACATAATACTTAAAGACTTCAACCTACATTTATCCTTCTATAATGCTATGAACTGAATAACACATTCATACATTTAACTGTAACCAAATTTCATGTAATGAGTGACAGATACAACAAGTAAATACAATCACATGAATCAATCACATAACACTCTGATTTTACGTGGTTCACTTCGAGGGTAGAAGCTACGTCCATAGAACTCTGTTTTATTATATCTTGAGAGAGTACACAGTTCTGTTGCAACCTGTGTGCAGCTAGAGATCTTCTGGGTAACTTCGCACTCACTTCCTGGAGCCCTTCTCTCCTAGATCTCTTCTCTATCTCTATGTTGTCTTCTTACAATATTCACTCCCTCTTTCTCTGTCAATCCCTGCGGATTGTTACATACATGCTAGATGAGCTATCTACTGGTTACAGTAAGATAACTACCACTGATAACAGAACCAGAGCTCATCTTCTATAATACAACTATCTAAGTGTCTACTTGTCTAACTGCCCAACCCTTTTATAATACAAAATACATCCTTTTATAGGCGGCCCGAAGGTCTCGCCATTACAACACTGTGGGCCTGTCCCAACAGTAACCCAAAAAATCCTAACTAGTGATAGTCATCATATCTGTACTTGGGGTATCCGCTTGTCGTCACACCACTGCTCTTTGTAGTCTTCCATGCTTCACGGTGCTGACCATGGGTACTGTGCATTGCTTCCCTTCTTCTGTCCTTCGTCTTCAATACCTCGGCCTCGTCACTCCTTTTCCTTTATGAGGGTAGCTGAGCCCTCCTATGTTTGTCTCTACCTTCAATGCTGTGGGTGAGCTCTCTCTTCTTGGCTGCTCAGGTACTGTCATCTTTCTTGACTTCTCTGTCCCAACAGTCACGGTTTTCGGCTCTGATCTGCAGCTAGAAACATGCTACAACGTCGTAGCTTTACCTTATATCTTCATCTTTGCCAAAACTGTCTATTTGCTAAAACGGCAGCTTCTCCTGTAGCTGCGGGACCCCACTCCAATAGTCCCCTAACACTTACTTGTGGCTCGTCCCCGAGCCACTACTAGCGGGCTTCTCTTGCTGTAGCTTCTCCTTGGCTTCCTGCGAAGTCTTTGTAAGTTTCTGCTGAAGTCCTGTGACTTCGTTCTCCATAGTTTCTGTAACTTAGTTCGTTGGGCTCTCTTATCTTTCCTTCCCTTATTGTCATGCTCTCGCTCTCATTGCTTGTGAGACTTGAAGGATCTTAAGCTTTTGAGAATCCTTCCACAGATATCCTTTCCTCTTTATCTAGGTTAGAAATTTTATCACAAGGAAAATCTGTATCTTCCAGCCTTCTCAAATATTTCATTCAGTCTGGATCCTTTCGTATGAACTATACAGGCCTTGAATTCCATTCTGAGAACCTTCGTTCCTTTCCTTTTTCCTTTTGTTTTTATGCGTCTTGGATGCCTATTTCTTGGTCCTTTTTTCTTTCCGTGATATCTTTTGGGAAACTCCACATGCACAACCATCCGAGTTGGTCTTCTCTTTCTATTTCTCACTTTTACTTTCCTCCTTTTCCTTTATCGCTGTTCGAGGCTGGACTCATCTACTGTCTGATCTTGACTCCTCATCCTTGGCAGCTGTCTGACCTATGATGAACCTGGTTTCATAATCTTGGGTGGTGTCACCATAACGGACACAAGGCCTCCACGCTCGAACCTTTCCAAAATCACTTCTAGAGGTTCCTCCTCGGACATAACCCACTCGGTGGAATACTCTGGCTTGGCAATGGTTGTGAAATAGGGAAATCACAGCACTCTGTAACGAAATTAACTCTGCACAGGGAACACTTAAGAACTTACTCTATAGCTCTCGGCTCTTGCAAAAGTAACCATCCTGAATGAATGATATCTGCTTTTATGCTGAAGGCTATAATCCCAGACACAACGGTCATCTAGGCTGAACCCGTCGGTGGTATTAATGCATGGACGAGACCACACCCGTCGTTTCGATCCTCATTAAATGCTGAAATATGATCAAATTTACCTTGAACCCTGTGTGCAAGCACCAGTCTCGTCGAAGATTTACTAAACCTAGAAAATTTAATATGCTGTTGCCAAATCTACGGTAAGGTATACCGGTCATTTCTTCATTAACTGCCTGTCATAAGGCGAATTGACTAGCCCTCTGTAATTTTTCAAAACTGGATACGTGGCACGGGGAATCATCGCCTTACTGCGATGTCACACCGCCTCACCTGTGCAAAACAAACTTTAGACAATTTTTTTGTTTTGTTTGAACTCTCCTCATAATAATGATTTTTACCTGTCGGTGTAGACTAACTACTGGTGCGATGCCTCCTTTCAACTACACTGGAGATCTGCACTCTCATAACTGTATGAGTTAAGGCTGGGGTATGGAGTGGCTATCACTGTAAAGCTTAAGCCTACTGCCATTAATGAAAGTGGGAAGAAGCTCCCCGTTCAATTTGCTAAGCTGAACCGCTCCTCTGTCTGTAACTTGCTAAATTTGGTATGGCCCCAAACAATGCGTCTTGAATTTCCCTGGAAACTTCACAAACTTACTGTCATAGAGGAGGACTAGGTCTCCTATCTAAAAAATATTGTTCTTGACATGCCTGTCATGCCAAGCTTTCTCTCGTGCCTTCTGCACTTTCTGATGGAATCCTGCGATGAACGTGTCTTCTTCTAAGGTGAGCAGCTGTGTTAGCCTTTCATTTGTGGTATCTGTGTCTGTCATCCCGGTGATCTGAGCAATTATTAGACTGGGCATAATATACTGCATAAGGCATAATAGCCTCTTGTCCATACACCAAGATGAAAGGTGTATGTCCTATAAGTTTCTTACATGTCGTCCTATAAGCCCACAACACAGCATTAACCATGAGGTCCCAATTGTTTCTTTGGCTGTTGCAGATCTTAGTAAGAGCGTTTTCTAGAGTCTTGTTAAAGGCCTCCACCGTACCATTAGCTTGTGGGTGGTAGGGAGTTCTCTTATGGTGCTCTATCTGGAATTCCTCCATCAAGGCCTCAATAGTGTGGTTCAAGAAATGGGTGCCTTGATCGCTCATCAAAATTACTGGACATCCAAATCTACTGATAATGTTCTCAAAGAGGAACTGTGCAGCTGTAGCAGTGTCACAATTCCTTACTACTTTAGCCTCCCCCCATCTGATGAGGTATTATGTTCCTGTGATGATGTATCTCGCACCTATTCATTTTCTTGGTGGGTTGATAGGACCCACAAAGTCTATAGCCCACTTGTCAAATGCGTGCAGTGTAATCTATGGTCGCAGTGGAATTTCATCTCTCCGCGAAGGTTTTCCTACCCTCTGGCAGATATCGCAGCATCTGCAAAATTCCTTAGTATCCTTATGTAAAGTAGGCCACCATAATCCTGCGGTCATGATTTTCTACGCAGTCGGATTTCCTGCGAAATGACCTCCTGCGGTACCAGAATGTGCTTCTCTGATAATGGCCTCTTTGTCATGGGGCATGACGCATCTGCGCAGGAATTCGTATGGACCTAACTTATATAACTGTCCTGCGATCAAAGTGAATTCTGCTGCTTTAACAACCAAATGCCTCTTTTGATGCTTGGTAAACTCATCAGGTGCCCATCCTGTAGTGAGAAAGTGAATGATATCAGCATAGTACTCATCTGTGATCTGAATAGAAAACAATTGCGCATCTGGCAAATTGTCCTCTAGATTACTTGGCTCTTCTCTTGAGTCTATCCACGATAGATGATCACGTCCAGTGTTCAATCTTCCTGGTTTCACAATGATTTCAAAATCGTACTCTTGAAAGAGGAGTAACCATTTGCAGATTCTTCCCCCTAACACTGGCTTATTGACCAGATACTTCAATGCAGAATGGTCAATAAACATATTGAACGAGGCACCCAACAGGTAGTGCCTGAATTTCTGTAGCACGTATGCCATAGCTAAGCCTTCTCTTTCTGTCGTGGTGTAGTTTTTTTCTGCCGTAGATAGCTTTCTGCTTGAGTATGCGATAGGGTGATCGATACCTCCTTCTCCTGGCTGGGTTAAGACGATCCCCAATGCGATGCCGGATGCATCCAAATGTACATGAAATGGCTTAGTCCAGTTTGGAAATACTAAGATGGGTGCTATAACCATCTTCTCTTTAAGTGTGTCTAGACTCTGCTGACATTCCTCATTCCATAGGAATTTTACATCTTTCTTTAACAGCTTTTCCATAGCTGCTATGATCTTTGCATAACCTTTGATAAATTTTCTATAGTACCCAGTATGACCAAGTACTATCCTCAATTGCTTGACTAAGTTGGGTGCTGGGAGGTTTACAATGATGGCAATCTTTGTGGGATCTACCATCAAGCCTTGCCTGCAAACAATGTGACCCAACAAAATACCGAATGGCACACAGAATATACATTTTTTCAAGTTTAGAGAAATCTGGTACTGCCTACATTTCTCTAACATCAGTCTTAAATCTCCTATGTTCTTGTCAATTAATCCAAATACAGTCCAATCATCAAAATAAACTTCTAAGAATTTATGGATGTATTCTTTAAATACAGCAACTACTACTCTAGAAAAGATAGCCGGTGCATTCTTAAGACCAAAGGGCATTACTGTATACTGGAATGAGCCCCATTCTATTGCAAAAGTGGTCTTATGTCGATCTTCTCGATGGATTATGATTTGGTGATAGCCTGAAAAGCCATCAATGAAGGAGTAGGCCTCCTGTCCTCCCACATTGTCTAATACTTCATCAGTGAAAGGTGTCGGAAATGGATCATGAAGTGATGCATCATTGAGTTTGCGCAAATCGACACAGATTCTAATTTCTCCTTTGGTTTTCTTCTCTTGCACGACCATGGGACTAACCCATTCGATTTCTTCCACTGGCTCGATGATGCCTGCTGCTAGCATCTTATCGATCTCATCCTTAACTTTTTCTTTATAGCGCGGATTTAATCTATATGGACGCTGCTTAACTGGTCTAGCATCCTCTTTCAATGGTATCCTCATTACTCCCAGGTCTCCAACTAGTCCCTTCATCTCTGTGAACTTGGTGGGAAATAGGTCTTGATAGTCATGTAGCAAGTCTGCAATCTGTCCGATTGTTTCATCATTCCAATAGTCTCCAATAGAGGCAAAATTTGGTTGTGTCTGTGCCAATATTGATCTGTTTAATCTTGATAGGATCCATGATAGCTGGAGTCTCTAGCTTCGGTCCATCAACATCGCGAGTCCCTTCTGACTCCAGGATGTTGATGTTGCAAGGATCCTCGTCCTCCTCCTCTGGTTCTGATACAAAGTTATAACACTCTAGTGCCTCTTCTAACTGGATGGCCCACTCAAGTTGAACTGACACTGATAGGGTACAGTCCTCAAATATCTTAATATTTATTACATCTAGGGCCTGATTAATGCTTGGATACTCAGTTTCAAAAGCGAAGGTGAGTAGAAAGCTGTCTATCATAAGTGGCCATGTAGTCATTCCCTTGTGCAATTCAGTCTTTGTGTACCAGTTCCTTGGCACTGTGTCCAAAGTGTGAATGAATTGGTGAACCCATTCATCCTCGGGAATGTCCGACCAATTCCTTTCACACGTCTAAATATGTGACCTGGGGTCACTTTCTCCTATGTATTTCTACTGGACATACTCTCCGTCGGTAGAGAATCTGATCACCATCAATCTCTTAAGATCATCCCATGATGCGATATTATCTTTATGTGCATACCACCATCTTGCAGGTGTGGCTCATACTGCAAGGTCCATAGCTGCGATCCTCTGCTCATGAGGAATTTGTTGTTCAAACTGAGTGAGGAAGTCCTGGATATCTGTTAGACCATGAAATGATGGAATCTCGTTGATCTCTGTGCCAATCCATCATAGTGACTTAGTCATGTACGCACATCTACGTGCTAAGACTTTGTAAAGTCTGTTCTTCCAGTTCTCTAAACCAACATCTAAATCCGATGCGCATGAGCTGTCGCATCGCCAACTAATGTTCCCTTCTATGGTTGGATTGATGTAGTCGCTCTGGTTCATAGTCATCTGATAGAGACTCTCCATGTTACGTGCCTCTTCCTCTGTTCGGATAGGTTCAATGTATCTAGGACCCTAAATAGGATCTAAGGGTGTGATGACCCAGATCTGCGTGTCCTCGAAGGTCATTTGTCTTCTCTTTAAGTCGATAACGGCCATGTTACCGATTGCCCAATCAATGCCTAGTAATGCTGGATATGGTCTACTATCACCAATAATTTCTATAGCTTCAAAGTCCGTAGAGCTACGAACTCCGTCAATGTCAACTGGCACCTGCGGTAATCGACCCAGGGGTGATACCCACTGTTGATTAGCTAATCTCAGATGGATAGGCGATCTGACTAACTTAGGGCTACCCATCTATTCCCATGTCTGCTTAGTCAGAACATTTACCTATGATCCTAGATCTAGGATCACCTCATCCATTTCAAATTCTCCAACCTGTGCTGTGAGTCGCATCTCTCTTCCTGTTCTTGTATGTCCCATAATATTATGAACAGCATGATATGCACTGCGCATGAAAGAAGATGGATGACATTGATCTATGATGTGCTAAAGTTCTCCGATAGCTTGCTCATTTCTCACGAGTTTTAAACAACTCCGCAGGAAGCATTGCACACTTCCTTCCAACTCGTCCTCGTCGTAAGCACCCGATGTGGTAGCCTGCGATATCTGTACAGGGCTAACGCCACAAGGTGCTTGCTACGGTACGCCCCTAAACGGCGGTACCTGCGATCCTGATTGCATAGGTTCATCAAACAAAATCTTAGCTTCCTGAAATGTCTGTTTATTCTTCTGTAGGTCAAGTGGTGTTGCTTTGTTAGGAGCTTTGCGCACCCACTCCTGACCTGTGTTCTTTTCAGTATCCTGCAATGTCCCATTGGTGGAAGCACCGCTGTGAGTCACAATGTTGACTCTTAGTTCTAGTTCTTCCTGCTCAGCAGCAATAAGGTGGATGTTCTCGTGTACTGTTGGCTTAGGTTCTCTGATCTTAGCTATCAAGGTAGGACATTCTTCTATAGCGTGATCATAAGATTTACAATAGTTACATGTGGTGGTGGGGCTCTAATAGTCCCTAGCATAATGTCCTATAACTCCATAGTTGTAACAAGTGATTGGTCCACGACCACGTCCAAATCCTTCTCCACGGCCAAAGCCTCCTCCACATCCTCATCCTCTGAATCCTCCTCCACGGCCAACATGAGCCGGATCATGATGTGGTCCTACTGCTGGACCCTGTGTTTCTGATTGGACTCTGTACAAGTCTTGCTTACTGCTGACCATGAGATCATAGGCTCGGAAATCATGTTCATCATGGCCTATGGACTTGCAGAAGACACAGTATAAGTTCCTAGGTGTCTGTACATACTTCTGAAGTAGAGGGCACATTAGAGGAAATTTGGGGTCTAAAATGGGCCTTATAAGAAAACATGCCAAAATAAGTTTTTGTGAGTTGGAATTCAAGAACCAATAAAATTTCAATAAAATAAGTCAACCATAATGGTTGAATTGCCATATTTGTCATTAAAAAAAACTACTTTTTTTGTTCGTATTTTCAACATATCTCATTGTGTTTTTACTCCAATTTCGATCGGGAGAGCTCGTTGGATGCGGAATTTGATTCCACATCCAACGAGTACCCACAGTGCATACTTTTGATAGACCCCGCTACCCCAAAAACAAGAAATACCTGAAAAAACGTGATGATGATGTCATCATCACATTTTTCAGGTATTTCTTGTTTTTGGGGTTGTGGTGTCCATCAAAAGTATGCACTATGGGTACTCGTTGGATGTGGAATCAAATTCCGCATCCAACGAGCTCTCCCAATCGAAATTTGAGTAAAAACACAGGGAGATATGTCGAAAATACGAACACAAAAAGTAGTTTTTTTCTTTCTTCCTCCAAAATTAATTAATATTATTTTATTATTTTAACCATTATTTTATTATTTTAACTATTATTTTATTATTTTCCTTAGGAGGCCCATTTTATACCCCAAAATTCCTCTAATGTTTCTAAGGTGGGTGTCCTCTTGTTTTGCATATTTCACACCACGGCCCGTGGGCCTGTAGTAAGGGGTTAGGAGCCCCAGTTGCTAGATATTCTACAAAGACTGGACAGTTGTCTTTAGTATGGCCTTGTGCTTTACACTTTATGCACCATATTTCTTGCGCAACCTCTTTCCCTTTCTTAAGCTCATGCAACTGTAACGTGATATTAGCGAACTGGTTTTGCAGGTTTGTCATACTTGTGCTGGTTTCAACTAGAGGTGAAGCCTCTAGTTTCATCGCCATCTCCAACGCGTCATCCTGCATCTGGAGTTTCTACTGCATTAGTGGCAGTTTGATGTGAGGGAGCAGGGCTGCAATAAACCATTCCTTATGCTGCACCAGTGCAAACTCAAAGCTGACTTGGTCTATAAGGGCTTTGAATTTCTGATCGAAGCCCCACACTGGCTCTGTAGGTAACTGTTTGATGTCCTTGAGCTCTGTAATGCATTGTGACTCAAACTTAGGTTTCTTGAACTCTTTAATCATGGTGGTCTTGACTTGGACAAGTGTTCTGGGTACCACTGTGGCATACTTCATATACCATGTTAAGGCTCGTTCTCTCAGTGTGGTGACCAACTGTAAAAGTTTAATATTATCATCATGGATTGCTTTAATGGTCCACATGGATTCACATAGAAACCAATGCTGCTCTGGGTCCTCTGCCCCTGTACCCTTAAAGATAGGTAGCTTCATATCATCCCCCATTCTATTTCTACATGGTGGATGTTGATTTGCTGTGTTACTACCACTCGACGGTGTAGGTGGAGGTGATGTAGCGGTAGTATGTACTGTTTGGGAGATACTAGATGGAGTTCCTACGGGATTGTTCTAAGTCCAGATCTGTTTCTGTGGGGTATAAGGGTGGTAAGGAATACCCTCTTCTATTCTGTCTATATGGCTATGACTATGTTGTCTAGTACTATCTGAACTGTCTTCAAATATGGGAGATTTGAAATCTACTTTGTATTTATTTCCACTACGTGTACGTCCAATGTCATCGAAATCACTCTCAAACTCTTGTGACAATATAGTTTGTTAACTTATTGATCTGAAACCATATCCATTACTCCTTTTTCATGTAATAACATCTTAATGGACAAGTTTAAATATTTTAGGTACTTACCGCGATATCCTTTGAAGAAGTACCGCTCAGCCTCGCTGAATCTTTTTCTCTGTTCAACTGCAAACTCTGTGATGAAGCCTTCTAGCACACTCGCAAGCCAGAATTCTACTGTCCTCGTAATGGGATTATCAAGGTTCTTCATGGTATGAATCAGCTTCGGTGTCCAGACAATGTTTCTTTTCTTTCTGAATATGTTCTTATTAGTCAACTTTGATAACCAGTTGTAAAGCTCGTTTCCATAGGTCGCAAAAAATATCGTATGCAGGTCTGTAAAGATATGTTTTTGCAACCAGTCCTCTGTACTTAGTCTAGGACTCTTTTTCTTGTGTTCAGCAAACTCTTTCTCCTTAGACCCAAACCACTGGTTGAGTTCGTCTCTAGTAGGATGCCAACAGAAAATCAGTGCTCAGTTTGTTCAAAATTGAAAACAGAACCATTTGTTGGTCGCTATGGGCAGACCCGGGTTTACTATAATGTACCAACAACACCCCTAGCTAACTGGCCCTTTCGGCGATAGACCATGGAGTGGCCTGAAGTCTCACCCGAAGTGATTCTAATGGGTTGGCCAAAGACTCAAGTGTCTTCGACCAGGTTCTATAGCATCCTGTGTGCGTCTCGTATCTCTTCTTAACCCGCGAGGTCTCTCTCCACGATGCACAGTCTCCTCTTACTCGTGATGACTCTAGCCCTTATCGCATCGTCATGTCTTGGGAAACACGTAACTCTCTCCTACACTCGATCCTTAACCTATGGTATCGCGCACCACAACTCCTCTGATGGTGTGATATCGCCTCCCTGCGATATTCTACCGCTACAGCTCAGCATACTTCATGTTACTTGTGCCCGACTTATAGGACTCAACATACCAGGCTGCTTGTTGGAGAATAGTCCCACAGCTACAGGAGAAGCTTCCATTTTGGCAGAAAGACAGTTTGGTGAAGACGAAGAGATAAGGTAAAGCTATGACACCGTAGCATGTTTCTAGCTGCAGAGAAAAGCCGAAAACCGTGACTGTTGGAACAGAGAAGTCAAGAAAGATGACAGTACCTGAGCGGCCGTGAAGAGAGAGCTCAACCACTACATTGAAGGCAGTGGCGAAGACAGGAGGGCTCAGCTACCCTCATAAAGGTAAAGGAGCGACGAGGCTGAGGTATTGAAGACAAAGGACAGAAGAAGGGAAGCGGTGCATAGTACCCATGTTCAGCGCCGAGAAGCATGGAAGACTGTAGAGAGCAGTGGTGTGATGGAAAGCGGCTACCCCAAGTATAGATATGCCGACTGTCACTAGTTAGGGTTTTGGGTTACTGTTGGGACAGGCCCACAGTGTTTTAATGCATTTGTTGGTTGCTGGGCAGACCCGGGTTTACTATAATGTACCAACAACACCCCTAGCTCACTGGCCCTTTCAGGGACAGACCATGGAGCTGCCTGAAGTCTCACCTGAAGTGATCCTAATGGGTTGGCCAAAGACTCAAGTGTCTCGACCAGGTTCTGTATAGCGTCCTGTGTGCGTCTTACAGCTCTTCTTAGCCCGCTAGTCCCTGCGATATCCTACCGCCGCGGCTCATCGTACTTAACGTACTGGTGTTCAACTTATAGGACTCAACGCACAAGGCTGTTTTACACTACGACTCTTAACTGTCTTGAGTGAAACTTAGGCCAAATATTATATAGAATACTTAAAGACTTCAACTTGTATTTATCCTTTTAATATGCTGGGAACTGAATAACACATACATACATTTACTGTAAGAAAAGTTCACGTAATGAATGACAGATATAACAAGTAAATACAATCACATGAATCAATCACATAACGCTCTGATTTTACGAGGTTCACTTCCAGGGTAGAAGCTACGTCCACAGAACTGTGTTTCTATATTATAACTTGAGAGAGGTACATAGTTCTGTTGCATTGCATATGCATCTAGAGATCTTCTGGGTAACTCCGCACATAGCCTGGAGCCCTTCTCTCTTAGATCTCTTCTCTATATTGCCTTCTTACAATATACTCTCTCTTTCTCTCTCTCTCTCTTTCAATCCCTGCGGATTGTTACAATACAAAATAACAGTGAGCTAACAGACTACTAGACTCTCAGACTCGCCAATGTCTGAATAGCTACCGATAATCTGACTAGCTAACCTTTCACAATACAAAATATATCCCTTTATAGGCAGCCCGAAGGTCTCGCCATTACAACACTGTGGGCCTGTCCCAACAGTAACCCAAAACCCTAACTAGTGACAGTCAGCATATCTGTACTTGGGGTAGCCACTTTCTGTCACACCACTGCTCTCTGCAGTATTCCATGCTTCCTGGCACTGACCATGGGTACTATGCACCGCTTCCCTTCTTCTGTCCTTCGTCTTCAATACCTCGACCTCGTCGCTCCTTTTCCTTTATGAGGGTAGCTGAGCCCTCCTATCTTTGTCGCTGCCTTCAATGCAGTGGTTGAGCTCTCTCTTCTCAGTCGCTCAGGTACTATCGTCTTTCTTGACTTCTCTTTTCCAACAGTCACAATTTACGGCTCTACTCTGCAGCTAGAAACATGCTACGACGTCGTAGCTTTACCTTATCTCTTCGTCTTCGCCAAACTGTCTTTCTGCCAAAATGGCAGCTTCTCCTGTAGCTGTGGGACTATGTTCCAACACTAATTTACACTGCGACTCTTAATTGTCTTGAGCGAAACATAGACAAACTCTTATACAGAATACTTAAAGACTTCAACCTACATTTATCCTTCTATAATGCTATGAACTGAATAACACATTCATACATTTAACTGTAAGCAAAGTTCATGTAATGAGTGACAGATACTACAAGTAAATACAATCACATGAATCAATCACATAACACTCTGATTTTACGTGGTTCACTTCCAGGGTAGAAGCTACGTCCACAGAACTGTGTTTTATTATATCTTGAGAGAGTACATAGTTCTGCTGCAACCTGTGTGCAGCTAGAGATCTTCTGGGTAACTCCGCACTCACTGCCTGGAGCCCTTCTCTCCTAGATCTCTTCTCTATCTCTATATTTCCTTCTTACAATATTCACTCCCTCTCTCTCTGTCAATCCCTGTGGATTGTTACATACATGCTCGATGAGCTAGCTACTGGTTACAGTAAGATAACTACCGCTGATAATAGAACCAGAGCTCAGCTTCTATAATACAACTATCTAAGTGTCTACTTGTCTAACTACCCAACCCTTTTACAAGACAAAATACATCCTTTTATAGGTGGCCCGAAGGTCTCTCCATTACAACACTGTGGGCCTGTCCCAACAGTAACCCAAAAAACCCTAACTAGTGATAGTCGGCATATCTATACTTGGGGTAGCCGCTTTCCATCACACCACTACTCTTTGCAGTCTTCCATGCTTCCCAGCGCTGACCATGGGTACTGTGCACCGCTTCCCTTCTTCTGTCCTTCATCTTCAATACCTCAGCCTCATCGCTCCTTTTCCTTTATGAGGGTCGCTGAGCCCTCCTATCTTCGCCGCTGCCTTCAATGCAGTGGGTGAGCTCTCTCTTCTTGGCCGCTCAGGTACTGTCGTCTTTCTTGACTTCTCTATCCCAACAATCATGGTTTCCAGCTCTGATATGCAGCTAGAAACATGCTACTGTTTCATAACGTTACCTTATCTCTTCATCTTCACCAAAACTGTCTATCTTCCAAAATGGTAGCTTCTCCTGTAGCTGCGGGACCCTACTCCAACACTTGTGTTTAAGGAAACACCATTTCCTTGGTCAATTGCTGGTCTCCCTCTATTGACGACAACACATATATTCCATAGCATAGACCTAGAGGTCCCTGTATCTTGGTTTCATTAACCTCATTGATGGGTTCCTTGGACCACTTGAGAAGAGTCCTTAGTGCCTATCGGGATGGTTATGTCTCACGTGTTTGACTCCAGTTACATCATCACACCATTGAGATTCGTACAGGGTATTGGTACGTGTAGTATTTGGTCAAATACCTTGTATTTCACATGACTCTAGCACATTGATGAGTCCATTGAGGGACCCAAATAGGTTCATGTCCCTTGCTATTTCTAGGTTACATTGGAGACGGTGGTCAGAAGCCCCAAAGCAGTGCTTCGGTATAGATTCATGATTGATGCAGCATATTGTACCATAGAGACTCCGACTCTCCGTTAGTGAGTCCCTATAGCTATGTACCATTCCATATCTAGCAGAGCATCAGTCATGAAGATATAGCATTCCATGAGAATGCCATGGGTCCAATGTAGCAGTTCTTCAGATCAGTATTGTATTCAGCCTCTTATTGAGGAAACCACTATGTAACAATAGTTGTACATGATCGACTCTTGCATTGTAGAGCTTAGATCACATTATTATTTTGACAACATTACGAGCATGGCGATTCCTTCCTCGTCCATATACATGCCACAAATTATTTGTATATCACCCATTGATGGGACCCATATTAATACAAAAGCCAAAATCCACCATGTCCCATCCCAGGAAGGACCACTTATCCCCAAAAAATCCTATGATGTCTATCGGCCATACGATGAGCTCCTGCCCTCCCACATCAGGGGGCAATATGTTAACCCAAAAAAATACCCGATTAGCTCTACATGACCTACACCACACGAAGACATCTATTTCACTACCCTCATTCACCCCCACACCCTTGTAAAGGCTCAAAAAAATAAAAAGGGCTTAAAAACCCATAAAAGAGACTAAATATCTCTCAAAGCAGCTAAAAGCTCAAAGAAAGGGTTAAAACCCCTAAAAGGAGCATAAAAACCCTAAAGGGGCTAAAGAATGGACGAAAAGGGATTGCAGTTCAAAATATGGGGCTAAATCCTTAACCAATGGCTTAAAACCCTAAAACTCGGAAAAAAGCTATAAATACAAGGGTGGGGGTCACTCTCAAAATTTTCTTCATTTTCCTACCATTACTCTGCTCGTGTGAGTACCTTGTGACCCAAATATCTCAAGAAATTCACCCCTCTCCTCCATTTTCTCTATTGCTCCATTAGCCAATCCCTATTCCATAGAGAGGTATCTTCCAGCTAGGGCATGGTGGCCCATTTCATAAAAAACCAGAAGGTATAATGTGTGTTTCTTCTTATTAGTTTAGTTTTTTCTGCTAACATTTTCATTGCAGGTTCTCCATTCATTACTTGTTGTCACTTGTTCATTTCTATAATAGGTTTATTGTAGAGTTTTATATGGTTCACTAACCCTTTCCTGCAGGTTTCTCTTCCATAAACAGAGACCCTATTCTTCCTTCCTATAGACAAAAGGTAGTCGTTTCTTCTTGTAGCTAGGGTGAAATCCCTATACAGTTTTGTTACCATACCAGGTAGATCCCAAATGATCCCTAGGTTTTTGCAGTTTATTTCCAGTTTTTTCTTAACCTAGTTTAGATTTTTATTGATTTCTACTTTAGATCTCTGTTTTTGTCATTAATATTTCCATTCAAGCCCCCTTAAGGCCGACCTAACCCCGTTCAGCTACAATACTAGTTACTATTGGTTGTTCCCAGCTTAGTTTTACAATTTTTTCACTTTACGAGCCAGGTCGCTCCTATCGGGCTGAAAAGAGCGACCTAGTCGATCATCTAGCCCCGAAAGGAGCGACTTCACTCCCAAGAGCCCAATTGCACCTGTTTTTGGTTTTTGGGTGACCCCCTTGCCTGTTTTGGGAAAAATCTAGCAACCCACTCGCTACATTTGCCTCAAAAAGGGAGACATATCTATCAGGATTCGGTTTTTTGCTGTTTGGACTGTCAGTGCGGCCCTACCGCCACTGTCCAACAACTTGTTTCTTTATGCAAACAATTTCTATAATTTGATGATATATGTGGTTAGCTGTTAACACATATGAATCTATTTTAGGGCTTAGCTAAAATACTGTAACTTAATTCTCATTTTTTTCACTTAAATAATTGAAAATTAACCTCTTGCCAAAACCATTCATCCTCTACCCAGTCATCACCCTCTGGGGTATTCTAGGATAATACGAAGGGTCAAGCTTGTATAGTAATAGGAACTTATACTTGTTATTGCTTAAGACCACTAAAAATGGGTGACTTGGAAGGTAGAGGTGGTGGTAGGCCTAGAGGGACTTACGACGTTCGTGTCCTCCCTGTTGACCGACCTTGCACTCGAAGAGTGACATAAGGATCTACGGGTGGGATTAGTCCCACTATGTTGAGATCCCAACACTCTTTCCTAGTTGAAGAGGAATACATGCATAAGGTATCCACCTAGTAGGTTTGCAATAGTTTAGTTTCATTATTTGCATGTTTAACATTTTTTGTTTCAAAAGTTCACTGGTTTCATAACAGGTTTCCCATTCTGTAATCTTTGTAACAAACCAGAAAAAATATGCAAAGTATCCATAAACCATAATTGCAATCACCAAAATAATAACAGAAAATAATTTAACAATGAACAATATTTCATACACTAAACATGTAGACAATCACACAAATTAAGCCAACCAAACTCAGTTCATGATGCTGAGCCAACCATTAAAATCGATCAATTTACATTAATTCAAAATCTTGCATTCTTTTAGGACATAAGTACTTGACTACCTTAACCATGGGAAAGTAATTGGTCTCAGCCCTGAAACTCATTGTGAGGAGTACCACGGGAACCCAAAAGTAGCTAGCCACTGAGAGGAATTTTCAAGCGAAATGGGAAACGAACTTTACCGATTGACTAGATCTCCTGTGAGGAAAAATCCAAGTGTTGTCTCCAAGCAGTGTTGGTGGCTGAGTGACCACCTGAAAGCCAATAGAAATCCACTAAAATTGGGTTCCAGAACATCATAACCAGATTACACCATTTGATCTACAAATCAAACACAATTTGTCCCCCACACTCTTCTTCACGCCTAAGAGGTGATCCACCACAGTTTGGGTCCTTGAACCAACACCATCGAGACCATTCTTGATGAGCCTATACACCATCAGAAGGCCACATAGCCTCTAAATCAGACTCAGACTCATATCAATTTGAGCCAAACTTACACACTGCACCATCTATCCCCATGGCTAGTGCAAACACAGACCCACTTTCTAGACTGGTGATTAGAAGTGGAACCATGTCCATACCTCACACCACCACCAATAGCCCTGTTCGGGTTCCTAGGAATTTCATGTAGACTTTCACAAGTCACCTACCCCCACCCATATCTACTAGTCACACTATCCCACTTGTCATACATGGGGGCAGTGGCCCTTCCACTCACACTATCCCACTTGCCATACGTGCGGGTAGTGGCCCATCCTCAACTGTGCCACACATACTCCCAATGATGCAGGGACATCATGTTCTTTCAAAACCCACTACCATTTCTAGTCCTTCCCACATGAACCTTGGGTCAAACCTCCATTTCATGGCATGCCTCATCTTGCCTGACTTGGCCAGGTTAACCAATGACCCTGTCTATCATCAAGCCTTTTGGCCTCAGACATCCCTAAGTTTGAAGGGAAGGTAGGGGAGTGCCTCCAAAACCATATAATGATGTTTCATCTATGGTTCTTATCAAACAACATCGTAGATGACTTGATTAGGCTCATACTTTTCCAATGCACCCTCACAAGTGCTACAACCAAGTGGTACATTGAGCTACCACAAGCTAAGTACCTAGACTTCAACTCCTTGGCCTTTATGTTCCTACAGCATTTCCAACTCCCTTTCAGATATGATGAAGGGATGGACATCTTTCTGTTAGCACCAGGATTTGAGCCCCAAGGTTGAGGGGAAGGCCTGCCCCTAGCATAACACTATAACCACTTTAGACTGTGCCTCTGGCCTTGCGTAGTCAGAGAGGGATCTCTCACTTGTCTTCGGATTTTAATTCATGTAAGATATTCTCTTAAGGATGGTCAACAAGCTGGACTCCTAGAATGGGACAAAATAGAGTGACGTGAGATGTAGGTGGGATTATTAGGGCAAGGCACCATTGGCAATGGAGTCAAAAAATTGAGTAGGGAATATTTGCATGTGGAAAAGAATGGCGTGGGGTGGCAGACAGAGGCAAGATAGTCGTCGATCTTGCAATCAGGAGATATTTAGTGGATAGTTAGGGTACAAGAGAGAAACAACCCATTGCGTGGAGCACAAGCAAGATGAATTCCGCAGAAATTTAGAAGAAAATTTGATAAATGTCTAAAACAACAGGTGGAGCATAGCACGTATGAATTCCAAACTGTTATACACTATGTTACAGACATGAAAGAAATCAACAAAATGGAATGGAAACAGGATATACATTTCATGTAATGAAAATACATATTAAAAGAAGCAACGACACATGAATCTCTGTCTTAAGAAACAACTCTTCCTCTGCAACTTTATTCATAACACAGGTGCCAGATCTTATTTTACAACAGAGAGTCTCAGCCCTTGAAGTTTTTCCCAACCTTCATCCTCTTCTATCTCCCTCTATTGGGAGTGTATTTATACTATTCTACTGCTAAGACTATTCTTTGAAACAAACCCAAAGACTGTTTCCAGTCACAATCATGCATTAACAGTATAGAGAGTGGAACTATTGCCATGTTTTACAAATATAAACAAACATTATGGAGCTAGTGGGCGCATTTGGCCCGAGTGACAGCTTGATGTGCTTGGCCGCTATTATGGATAATGATTATGATGCCTCCTTATTTGTCCGAAGTGTGTGTTTCCATCGTGTTTCAAATGAAACTTTCCGCATGGGCACACACTGGTAGGGTAGTTTACATCTTTCCCCTGCTCAACCTCATCGGCCACCTCATTCTTCTCTAGGTAACACTATTAGCCGTGGGGTCTAGAAGAAGTTCCACATTACTCTTAGCTAAGTCAAGCTCGCGAGGTGGCTTGTCATTCTTGTGCTTCCCATCTCCAGTAGTGTGGGCTCTCTCATAGGAAATAAGGTGTAGCATATCTACACCAGCCCCATCACCCTTGGAAAGTGTGTTTCACAAATAGGGTTGTGTGGGCTTTATACCCCTGATGCTCCCATCTGAACAAATTCTTATACAGGGAGCAGTCAAGGACTGTCTCCCTCTATGGAGGCTTTGGTGGTAGCGATGGTATCAGGGGTTCCTGAAACAACACTTACGGGGAGTAAGTGTCTAGGACCCGCATCATTGGAGGTGCAGGTATCACGTCTAGGCCCCAATGGCTGGTGTCATTAGTGGCATGCAATACCAAGGTGATGAGCGAGTGTGGAATTTTTCTCACCAACCATCAACACACCCAGACAGATAAGTTTCTTAAACCAGATCACCATCGCCAACTCTTTGAGTTTCAGTGGATTCTTGATGAAGCGGAAACTCGGGATCTAGAACTACGTTAGCTCATCCCCAGCATTTCAAAGGAATATATATAAGTTTTCGAGAATGACCTTTTCAATGAATGGTAAACATTCCCACACATTCTGTTGTCGAGTGTTTTATTTTGGTATCAGCATGTGTGAGGGCGCGGGCAGAGTGATCCTTTACTTGTTGGGGATCTAGTCTCCTTGTTTCATCGGTCGTGGCACCTTACTGTCTGCTATGGGAAATATTTTTGGATGCCACTTCGTACAACTGATCCATGCTGCAAGGCTCATGAAGTAGATGCTCCCACATTTCCTTGCTCTTGTGATGTAGGAAATGGAATGGTCTCCCTCTTTGTGCTAGCTTTTCCCCGTGTGAGTAGCGGATTCGTCAGTTACTTCCCTTACTTCCATAGGCTAACTCACACAAAATTCTACCTATCTTTACGTAACATAACTATGCCATAGGGATAATTTCACCTGTGTGCATGCTACAAATCGCATTAGGGAATCACCCAATCTACAAGGAGGCATATTACATGCGTGAACATCTCCTTCGCTATCATCTTCGCACTAGATGTGAAGCCTGTAACCTGGAAGTCTTCTCAGCCTTCTGATTTGAGGAATATTTTACACCCACTGTCCATGTTCCATCATTTATGCTGCCAACTTTCTTCCTTAGATTCAACGAGCAGTTTTATACCAAGGCTTGCTCTCAATTGTAGATCGCGATTGATCTCTTCATGTAGCCATCAATCCGAGTGGGCCCTACTACTTTTCACAATGTGAAAGCCTGGTCTTCAACCTTTCTAGTTTGCATTATGAAATAGACCACAATGGTAGATCTCTTTCCTTCTTTGTCATGATTGTTGATATTCAGGGCCAGTACCACCTTTCACGATTTGAAATCACAGTTTTACCTGCACAAGTCTGTTTTGAGAAATCGACTCAGACCGTAGATCTTCTTGGATCCCATTCTCGACCGTTAGATGCCTTCGTCCTTTAAACTATTTCGCAATATGGAAAAGTGGCTTGGCCGGGCATGTCCACAATGTGAAATTTTTCCACACCATTGATCTGCCATCCTATCAATCTTAGCCTTTGATTATGAATCCTGTTGAATGCCTTTAACGCATCCAACGTCCTCCTCAAACTTCTGTCAGGCTCATAATTATACTATTGAAAACTGAGTGTTAACACTTTCTATCTTTCCGCCAAAACACTACTACCGACATCATCGACCACATCCATGAGTGGTGGCGACATTGTAGCTTGTGCAAGATCAATCTTGATGACAGGATCTTCCCTGACTGTTTCTTAAAAACATTGCTGCCAACCATAGCCAAGGACATCGCCTTTGAACATCCCCAAATATAGGAAGAGGCCATCTTGAAGGCCCAATAGTTTGAACTCATTTACACATAGCCTAGATACCTCTACACCTTCATTCCATATGCTCCCCGTGCATGCACCTCCTATCAAGATGTGCCAGGGGAATCCCATGGTGTAGATTACATCATAGGATCTATCTCCCATCAATCACAACACCACTCGGCACCACCTATGATGCCACCACACCCAAGCAACACCCCTAGTGTTGCTACCCAAACCAAGCTCTTAACTATTCAAGACTGATGTCTCAATACGGAGTTACAACCTCCTATGCACAACCTATGCCACAACAGTAGGCCCATGCACCTACTTGGTCAGCACAACAATATTCATGACAAATTCCCACAATTGTGGCACTCCTAGTGCCCCAAGTCTACTATGAACCACCAGTGCAGGCTACTCAAGCCCCCACCCTAGCTCTGTCAGCACCTTTGGGACAAGTGTTTGCACAACAAAACCATCCCAACCAACCAACCCCTAATAACCAATAAGGGAAAGCCAGAAACAACCGATCCAGGAATCAAGGAAATAACTAACCATAAGGAGGTGGCCAACAACCAAATCCTCCCAACAATGCAGGGGAAAACCAACCATGCCAAAATACACAGCAACAAAACCCACCTAGACGCAATGCTCAATTACACACAAATCAATCATGCAAACTATGCGAGATTTACGATCACTATACACATGAATGCCCCTTCACGGGTCGCTTTAAGAATTCCATTCAGAATGAAATTCAGCATGCTACCAATATGGAAGCCCCAGATCAACCAAATCTGGCACCACTAGGCCCTCCATTTGTGGTGCTCCAAAACCCATTACCAGTCTAACGATTGGTAGCAACTACACTTGCTTCCGAACCCAATCCCACCTCCCCAGCTACACCTCCGATAGCAGAAATAGGTGTTCACCACCTGCTAGCCTTGACAACTGAAGAGGTCAATTTACAGACTAGGCGAAATCAGTACATATCCAACACCAAACATGATGACCCATCAGCACCATCCACATCCAAAACTCCTCTTCACATTCCTCCACCTGCCATTGATGGGGAAACCAAAGGTACGCATCTCCCCTTCAGGCATCTCACCAACAACACCACTGCAAGAGCGACAATCAACTATATAATCGTTGATGACTTGGCCCAATCACCTATGATCATGTTCACTCTTGAAGTGCTCAAAATATGCCTACTATAGTAGAAAGTGTTGTTATCTGCACTAGGTGAGGTGGACCCCTTTGATTCCAGATTGATCACATTCGATTTGGATTAAAGAGAACCCAAAATTCCATCCACCATCGCCTTCTAAATTCAGGTCTCAATCAGGATTTTAGTGGTCCATCGATGCATCATCGACGAAGGGGAATCCACCTATGTGATTTCAACATCTATTTGGAGGAAACGTCGGTCCCCTACCCTCCAACCATCCACCACTACACTTCGTGCTTATGATGGTCACCCCACCAGGGCCCAAGGCATCCTTCCACACCTCCCCATCACTCTAGGAGGGAAGACAGTCCTAATTGACATAGAGGTGGTCAACGCACAGTTGGACTATAACCTACTCTTAGGACGAAGCTACATGTACACCATGAGATTTGTGTCATCCACCATCTTCTGCCTTATGATGTTCCCTCATGATAGAAATATTTTGATGGTGGACCAACTAACTTATCATGATCTGTAGGGGCTGACAGCACGAGCCAATGCAATCCCTACCATTGATACCTCCATGAACAACACAACTACCCCTCCCTTCTTGGTTGTAGGCCCCCCATTGTTCATTGACACTTCCATGAAATCCTCTTTTCCTTTGGTGCCACCTCCATCGGCACCAAGTGAGATTACAGATTTCTGTATGCTCTCATCTAGTGCCATTACACCTAAACCCCAACCACAGTTGTGGCACCAACGATAGCTACAGCACCAATCGTAGTTGCAGCTCCATCTGCAAGAACAAACCCAGCCACATTCACAACCTTAGTCACAACCTCAACCTCAGTTACAAGGGAAATAGTGGCATTCATTCCCACTCAACATGATATTTTTCCTTTTCCTACCATCCTGGATTGTGAGTAAGTCTGTCTTGGAAACCCACAATTTACAGGATTTCACACTCGGAGTTCCTGTGTGGTACCTTGAACCACCTACACTACCTTTGAGGCCCCAAGATGTGTTGAATCCTATCCATTCAACTGAGATGATGTTGAACCTACCACTTGGTCCATCAAAGACTCCTCCTATCTCCAAGCCTGCCCCTCTTCCTCCAATAGAGACTAAGGGCAAGGCCACCAAAACCATAACCAATACCATTTACATGATCTCTAGCACCAATTTCCCTCTCATCTTGTCGGCCATGGAAGATCAACCTGATCTATCTCGACACCACTTATGTGATGACAGATATATTTGTAATACTTCCTCCAGTTTTACCCCATTCCCTTTAAAGCATAGTGTGGAATCAGTTCTTCCCATAAAATACCATATTCCATCACCTCGCCTTACCAACGCCCTTCATCTCATCAAGGGGTCATACCTCTTCAGTGACTCAGATGGTTGCCTCTTGAAGAATCCATGCAATAGGCTCTACCTTAAGAGAGTCTATGCCCGATACCACCATCATGAGTCACTTATAGCGTAGTTGTTTTTTCATTTTGTTTTACATCATTTTTTCCATGAGCCGGTGACCCCCTCGAGTAATAGTTCTACGTCTAGTCATTGTGAGTCTATTGTATAACTTCATTGTATCACTTGCATGTGAGCAGGTTGATATGATCCCTTCCCTTGCGCTATGGGTATCCCAGTGGAGGGTGCGATACCACATCTGCACTTGCACATAGTATGTCGCACGTATGATCTAGCTACCACGATGCTCGCATACCCTCGGGTCCCTATAACTTTCTTGGAGGTATATTCCTCTCCATATATCCCCAGTTTTCCACACTCATGTATGGAACATCCTCTACTAGAATAGGAAATCCAACATGGTACAAAAATATCTTGGGTCAAGAAATGACCGTTTACACTGCCTCCCTCTCTACTAATTTTCGGGGCCATTTCCTAGATGTTACCTTGGGTTACATGTCATTCACATATAACTATCTAATCCATCCACCATAGCTTACATGGGTTCCTGGACCACTTCCTAGAGGTCGAATCATGTTGGCATGCATTTTTCAATGTAACTGCCCCTCGACCTATTCCTACACCACCGCAACCTATGCAGGATTCCGCACCATCTCCCCGAAGGAACATCATTTTGCACGCATTTGGCACACAATTGTCTACTTGCATCGTACAATATCATATCACCCTCTCATTTAATTATTTACAAAATAATAGTCCAATCCATCCACCCCAAGTTGGTATGGGTCGGTCACATAAGACTCTCCTGACCTCTTTTTGAGAGCCACCTCAGTCTCCATGTGTCTATCACATTGATTTGCGTGCCTTTATTGTGATTCATCGTGTGCATGTATTGGTATGTTCAAGAAACACCTTCTCCATCCATACTGCACGGTTTAACTTTGGACCACTTTCCATTATCTTGAAAGAGGGGCGCCATCAGTTCCCCCTCAATCGGTTGACCATACCAGAGTTTTCATTAAGCTCTTTTCTAAGGGCTAAAAGAATGAAAAGATCCCCTAGCACCTCAGCTACCTTTCCCACTCGTTAAAGTATCAGAAAGGGTGTCTACATAGCTTCATTTATCTCCTTTTATGAACCATGTATACAAGCACATGAAAAGGACCATCTTGGCACATTCAAGCCAAGACCATTCCCCTCTACATCCTTTTATGCTTTCTCGAGTAGACGGGCCAATCTTTATGAAAAATCTCACCATGGGTTTTCATTAAGCTCTTTTCCAACATTCTCATCAAGAAAATATTGCCGAGCAAACTTGGTCTCGTTCATGCTCGTAAAAGTATCTGAATGACCATCTAGTCAGTTCAGGTTTAACCTTTTCCGACCTGATTGGACTACCAACGGTAAATAAGTCTCCCATCCCCCTCAAAGGATGGGAGAGCTCTCCTATGCACACTTTTAACCCTTTTCAGGCACATGAGACTATCAATGAAAAATATACCCCATTGGAGTCTTCTTCATGCTTTTAGACTCTCTAAAATTGAAAGCACCATCTAGCATTTACTTTCTTGGGCTCACCAAAACTCTATGATATCGTACCACAACAATGCATTTCGACACCACCCCACATATAAAAGTTCAACAACATTCCCAATTTGGGTTTCCTTTGTTCAGAGCATTCTACGATTTGTCTTCCTTGGATCCCATCAATACCAAAAATGTCTACCTCCCCCAAGTATTTCCCATATGCAGTTACATCCCCAGTATTACAACTATGATCCCTTTCCCATGAGTCAGTTTCATTTGATTCCTAGTCCACCTTTCCATCATACTCTAAATAAAGGAAGTTTGAGTCCACTACACTCCCCCCGCCCCTGTTGCACCCCCCTATTCAGTGGGTCGGTCCTCAGATTGCCTCAAATATTTTGGTTATCTCCCTTGCACTTCTGGTCAAGGAAACACCATTCCCTTGGTCAGTTGCAGGTCTCCCTCTTTAGACCACAACACATGTATTCCACATAATAGAATCATAGGTCCATGTATCCTGGTTTCATTAACCTCGTTGATGAGTTCCTTGGACCACTTGAGAGGAGTCCTTAGTGCCTCTTGGGATGGTTGTGTCTCATGTGCTCGACTCCAGCTACATCATCGCACTGTTGATATTCATACAAGGTATTGGTCCATGCAGTATTTGCTCAAAGACCCCAGATGTCACCCAACTCTAGCACATTAATGAGTCCATTGAGGGACCCAAACATGTTCATGTCCCTTGTGATTTTCGAGTTGTGTTGGAGATAATGTCCAAAAGTCCCAGATCAGTGCTCGGTATAGATTCATGATCGATGCATCATATTGTACCACAAAGATTCTGACTCTCCATCAGTAAGTCCCTATAGTTATATACACTTCCTGATCTAGCAAACCATCACTCGTGAAGATATAGCATTCCATGAGATTGCCATGGGTCCAATGTAGCAGTTCTTTAGATCAATATTGTATTCATCCTCTTATTGAGGCAACCCCTATGTAACAACAATTGTACATGATTGGCTCTTGCATTGTAGAGCTTAGATCACATTATTCTTTTGACATCGTTATGAGCATGGGGATGTTCGCCTCATCCATAGACATGTCACATATTATTTGTATCTCACTTATTGATGGGAACCATATTAATACAAAAACCAAAATCCACCATGTCCCAGCCTAGGAAGTACCACCTCTCCCTAGAAAATCCTAGGATGTTCGTCGACCATACAATGAGCTCCTTCCCTCACACATTAGGGGGCAATCTGTTAACCCAAAAAATCACTCGGTTCACTCTACATGAACTACACCATAGAGGAATCCATGTCATTTCCCTCATTTTACCCCCACACCCTTACAAAGGCCCAAAATACACAAAAAGGGCTTAGAAACCCCTAAAAAGAGCCAAAATAGCTCTCATAGGGGCTAAAACCTCCAATAAGGGGCTAAAACCCCTAAAAGGAGCTTAAAATCCCCAAAGGGGCTAAGAAATGGGAAAAAGGGGCTTGAAGCACTAAAAATGGACTAAAGCCTTGACCATGGGATTAAAATCCTAAAACTCAGAAAAACACTATAAGTACAAGGGTGGGGGTCACTCTCAAAATATTCTTCATTTGCTTACCGCTACTATGCCTGTATGAGTGCTTTGAGACCCAAACCTCTCAAGACATTCACCCCTCTCCTCCATTTTCTCTTTTCTCAATTAGCCAATCCCCATTCCATAGAGAGGTAGCTTCCAGCTAGGGCATGGTGGCCCATTTCATCAAAAACCAGACAGTATAATGTTTATTTCTTCTTATTAGTTAATTGTTTTTTAGCTAACATTTTCATTGCAGGTTCTCCATTGATTACTTGTTTTCACTTGTTCATTTCTATAATAGGTTTATTGCAGGTTTTGTATGGTTCACTAACCCTTTCCTATAGTTTCTCTTCCATAAACAGAGACCCTATCCTTTTGTCCTATAGATGGAAGGTAGTTGTTTCTGCTCGAAGTTAGGGTGAAATCCCTACTACAAATAGTACATATCATACACCAACAAAAGATTCACCTTTTGAAGCCTTATATGGGTATCCACCTTCTATAAGAAGAGAATATGTCATTAGTAATTTCAAAGTTCCTGTAGCAATAGATTACCTAGCGACATTTGATGAGGTCATCCGTGTTTTGAAGAAGCATGCAAACAAGTAAGAAACTTCATGAAACAACAAGCAGACTCAAAAATAACCGATAAAGACTTTGAGGTGGAATATTGGGTGTTTATTCTCCTTCAACTATGTAACAAAATTCACTAAAAAAATTCAAAAATCATAAAATTGCACCCAATTTCTATGGCCCATATCAAGTTTGAAAGCTAGTGGGACAAGTGGCATATTCTTTAGACATCCCAAATAAAGGAACAATACATGTCGTCTTCCATTTGTCATGTTTAAAGAAGAAATTGGGCTCAATCACTCACTTACAAACTGAATTACCTATGTTATATGATGAAGGAAAATTAGTACTAGAACCAGAATGCATTTTAGAAATTAAAACTAGAACACTTCACTCCATATCATTCAATGAAAACCTTATCAAGTTGAGAAACTTACCAGATAGTGAAGCTACATGGGAGAATGAATATTTTAGTTCACACCACCCATCCTTACCAATACTTCCAGAGAGGGATTAGTTGTAATAAAAATAAATAATTTGTTATATTTTTATCATTTAAGCAATATGATATAAGATCTTATCTGAGAGAATAACATGCACAACAAAAATCACAAGAGGTAAGAGACACAAAGAATTTTCCTTGGGGAAACCATAGAGGAGAAAACCCTGCAACTTTCTCAGAGATAGAATGAGCAACAATGGCAGCAGTAAAACCCAAAGACAGAAAAAATGATCTCCAATAGTTGTTCTCTCTCTCTCACTTGAGAGAGATTCTCCTCTCTCACTCATGCGCCCTAGTGAGTGAGTGTGTGTGTGATGTGTAGAAATGAGGAGAGCCTCACTTCTATTTATATTCTTCCATTCACTTTATTTCCACTGCAACAAGTTGGCCTCACTTAACAATTACTTACCAGGGACAACTTCTCTAGGAGAGTCTAATAATCCTAGTGCTCCACAAATATGGGGACTTTTCCCTTCGATCAACAAGGAGGGTTAACCTTGACTCAATTGTGGGGACTATTTCCTTGATTTACAACCAAAGATGAACCTCAATGAATTTACATGACTTGTTTATATTATTGAATCTCTTGATTAGAACATCTGTTATACAAAAATCCTATCATCATCATGTGATAAGACCTTTGACATACCTCCTTGCCCTTAATACTAGCACTTAGAGAGGAAACCCATGCTGTCTGTCAATTCTACATAAAAATGCTTAGCACTGTGCTTTCCCTGTTAGCCATGAGCAGTTCCTTGCTCACACTGCCTTTCTGCTCTTTGCCATAAGCAGGGCCATTGCCTATTGCCCTTGGTCCATAAGCAGTTCTTACCTGAACTGCTCTATCATAAGAGGAGAAATGCGGTACCCTGGGTGAAAGGGGAAAAAGAGAGGATTCTCAAGGCTTCTAGATCATGAGCCTTGTGTCCTTCCTTATCCCTATCATTGTGGGTCAGTTGAGCTTGAGATCCCACATCATAGGATCTTAGAGGCCACCTCATCCACAAATCTCTCAACCATTCCTATCCATTGAGCCTTATAAATATGAGCTCATGTCCATGGTTGAGGGGGGAACCATTGAAGTATTATTATTTTGTTGGATTGACCATGTGGCCCAAGCCATTGGAGAGCATATAGAGAAAATTTTGAGCTTATGGGGATGAAAGTTTTGGTTTCATGGAGATGCATGTCAACACTAAGGATTAATTGGTTGTAAACTTCTCCATTTTTATCTTAATGCAAAGCTGATTTCTGTCCCACATTACTGTTGTTTTTTGATTTCACATGTATATGTTGTTAGATTCCTTAGTCATTAACATGGATCATTAGATTATATTTTGGCATCTTTGATGTGTTTGCGTGTTTGATCTGATTGCAGGTACACAGGGTTACTGTCGAAGCATCACATTCCAGGTATCTATGGTGTCCAGAGAGGGTCTTCAACCTTTGTTGTTCATTTGTTCTCAATCTGAGCCATTCAGACCAGTGGAACACCTTATTGTTTGCAGAAGGTGAAATATTCCTTCTAGCAAATCTGGTGACTCTGTTGGGGACTAGATATATGTATCAGTTTTTTTGATCTTCCTCAATTCTTCAACTCTTGTCTGAATCCAGGCTCCTTCTCCAACTCTCTTCAGTCATATCTGCTGTCTGACTCAGTAAATTTGGGTTTGAAACTTATAGATCTGTTCAGATATGAATCATTTTGACCTTTTATGCTCTGTTTTTATACTCAATCTATCAACCTTTACCCTGATCTGGTGTTTTTCTGACTTGACCTATCATTCTCTTTGTGTTTTGTATTTTTACAGGGAACTGTGCCTATGCAGTGGGCAAGAAGTGGTGCCACCACTTGAATAGAGTGGCACGTACGTGGTGCCACCGCTTATATCCCATTGGCGAGAAGTGGTGCTAGGATAGAACAACTCTGTCAACACCCGAGAAGCGCGGTGCCAGGTAGGAATCATTCCAAGACCTCTTTTCCTCATTTTTTGTAAAAAATTGAGTTTTTTTGCTTTCATTCCTGCATTGTCAGGCTTGTGTGACAGAATCTGATGCTTGTGGTTTGAAATTTTATGGCTTAATATTGGTTTGATTTGGAAATTCAAAATCTAGATTAGGATTTTTTATTGTTCATTTGCTTCTGTGCTTGTTGGTTGTGTTTGCGAAAGGATTTCTTATTTTTTGAAAAGCTTAGGGTGTCAGTGAGATTTCTTTTAGTTTCTGTTATATAGACTAAAAGAAGAACATTTAATTAGCATCTTAGTTTCATTTCTTGTTTGCATAGAGAACTTCTTTTTCCTTCCTTTAAAAAAGAAAATTTTGACTGAGATCAGGTTATCATCATTAAGCATTGGACAGTGGATCGCTGATTGGATTTACGAGCTTTCAGGATATTCATGTTCTTTTGTCTCTTATTCATTTAGTACTATCTCAATTAAAATACAAAATATGGTAGTTTTAAGTTAGATTTGCCTATGTTTTAAGACAGAATTGAAAAAATAGAGTGTATTTGCATGTAGTGTGATTCTTGTTTTCCTTTTAGGAAAAGAGATTCTCCCCCTTCTTATTGCTTTCAGAAAAGAGAAATTAGTTTGCAAACTGCTTCTTGTCTTTGATTTTGTGTTCAAGATTGTTGTTTGGAAGTATTTTTGGTTTTAAAACAAAATAAAATACTCTCTTTCCCTCCCGTAAGTAGGCATACAAAATGGTAAAGTGAAATATTTTGCATAAGCATACTGCCTGGTTTTACTTTTCTGTCAAAACATCATGCATTCACCTAACCGTCCACTTTAAAATCAATGGTAGTTATAGGTTAAAATTTATGTAGCAATTGGAGTGATAGGTTAGAGATGTGTTCGGGCGTTGTTAAGCATAGGAGCTATCATTATTTGTTCGCATTACATTCTGGGACTCGCGCGGTTCTTCCACGTACCATCGGTATATCGAACGGCCTTTCACGTACCCTTGAGGTATATAGAAAGGTACTTCATGTACTTGATTGTATATCATAAGGCCCCTTGTGTACGGTTATGCATTAGACAACACTACTACCGATTCGAGCTCCCACGTACCTTGAGTATATCGAGAGACCCCACTAGGATACCCTATTCATCTAAGAAAATCCCTTTGGTTGTCTTGCATGGAGCCATACACCGAAAAAAGCATTTGGGGAGATAACTATGCATGTACCATTGAGGTATATTGTGAGTGGCATCTTCTTGACAATCCTGGTGAGAGACATGACTTTTTGAACTCCTCCTATCATTTTAAGTGTGCTTGTTTTTACCTATAGCTTGTGTAGGGAATTTTTTTGGTGTGTTTTCTACTTTTTTAGACCCTAGGTTAGATAGGAACTATACAAACTGGCTGAGTTAAGACAGTCCAGAAGAGTGCGAGGCTTGCCACCTGATTTTAATCCTAGTTTAGGAGAAAATTCAATGGGAGCTATCGACAAAGGAGCTGCCACCACCTACCAAGTGGGAGATAGTGTGGTTGCAGAAAGTGGAGGACCATATTCTTCACACTCACCTCCCTTGGTCCAACATCCTTCTTGGGGAAATACCTCATTCCATTCTCCCACAAAATTTCATGTTGATGATACTACCCATTCGGATTTTGGTACCAATGCTCCATTTTGGGATACCCCTTTAGGATAGGCCATTGCCTCATTTGGCACCCATTTAAACTCTTATGAAGATGTAGAGGAACATAGGAAATACCATGCTACCATTCTTCATGCACAGGAGATTGAAAATAAAATAGATGACCTATTAGGCTTTACACCATCAAGTTCCACATCTATTCCTATGAGATATCGTTCACTTGCCGATTCTATGAGACCCATTGAACCGATTATAGATCATCCAATAACACCCCACAAACCAGGTAAAAATAACACCACCTCCCATGTTATGTCTTTTCCTAATCCTCCCAGGTCTTCTGCACTTGGGGCTCTACCTTCAATTCTCATTTCGTCTATACCTTCTAGTGTCATGGGGAAACTCTTGGCATGACCTATGTTATCTGACACCGGAATTGTACCTAGTCAAGGACAGACCTCTAATATAGAACCATCTATAGTTTATGTCCTTCCCACCCATACTAATGTGGTTAATCCCCCATCTAGTTCAGGTCAGCCCTTGGGGGCACAACTTGTAACCATTCAATCTTCTAGAGGTTATGGTTATCACATACCTATAGGTAATATTAATCATCCACCTAATCCTACAGGGATACCTTATGCTGGAATTCCATACCCTAGTAATTCTTTTATGCCATGGGGGTAACCCAACTAGTATTACATGCCAGCTATGGGGGGATACCTATACATACTGCGGGAGGTGCCGGAGGACCGCCTTATGGAGGTCCTCCCCCTGGGGGGTCTCATGGTCCTGGAGGATCTAGAAACTTGCCTCCTTATGGTACTAGTGGTCCTAGTGGTCTTGGGGGGCCTGGTGGATTTCCTCCTTATGGCTCTGGAGGTTCTGGTAGCCCTTCGCCTAGTGGTTCTTGAGGCTCTGGAGGCTTACCTCCTGGTGGCTCTAGAGGGTTTGGTGGTCCACCTCCTGGTGGTCCTGGTGGTACTGGTGGTACTAGTGGTCCCGGCAGTCCTAGTGGTATCGGTGGCCTTGATGGTCCTCCTCCTAGAGGCCCTAGTGGTCCTAACAGTCCTGATTCTGGAAATCAACCCCCTACAGGTGGATTTACCGATAGCTCTTCATCATAGCAACCTACCTTTCAATCCACTTATGTTCCTATTGGTAATTATATGCCATATCAATATTACAAGTATGTGTAACCAAACTAGAAGTTACCTTTCCTAGCAACTTTGGACTTACCTGACTTGTCCAAGTCAATTAATGATCCCATTCAACACAATTCCTCGTGGCCTCCCATTCCGGTAAAGTTACCATCGGACATCCTTAAGTTCGATGGGAAACAGGGAGACGATTTGAAGAACCATGTTATGAAATTCCATTTGTGGTGTTCTTCAAACTCCCTCGTGAATGACTCCATTCAGTTACGACTCTTTCAGCAAACTTTGACCGGTACAGCAGCGAAGTGGTACATTGAACTCCCACAACATTCGTTTGTGGATTTTGGCTCATTGGAAACCATGTTTCTTACACATTTTCAGATCCCTATTCATTATGAAATGGGCACCAATATTTTTACTTCTCTGCGACAAAAAACCTCCACCCACATATCCGATCATATTCACGAGTAGAGAAGGCATAGAAGGATTATTAAGGTCCCTATTCTAGATCAGTTATTAGCTGATTGGTTTACCAAATCCTTGTTGCCCCCTATTGCTCGATATGTGGCTATGGGCAGTGTCGTTACTAAAGAGCAGGCTATTAGTCGAGCCTAGTATCTAGACTTGGTCTATTCTCAGTTTGGAACCCTTTATGACTTGATTCCTTAAGCTCCTCACCCAAGCACCGATCCCATCAAGCCACTAGCTGAAGTACATGTTGATGGGATTGTTGGTTCAATCCAGTCCCTGTCAGCAGTGAAACCTACCAAGCCACCCCAAACTGCCACCCCTATTCCTTCGACTCCTAAAGTTTCCATCGAGGTCAACTCTATTTAAAGTACTCAAACCTCGGGTAATAATAAAAATAAAGGTAAAAATAGAAATAAAAAACCTGGAAACCAACAGGAGACTCCAATACCAACCAATAGTGGTAACGATAAAGGGAAAAGAAAGGAAAAATATCCCTGTCTGCTATGCGGTGGTGACCATTTTTAAAAGGAGTGTCCTCGTCGGGACGAAATCTCCAAGTTTCTAAAGTATAATCCCGCACTCACAGTACTCACAGATCCTTTTCCCTCTCAACAACAATTGATAGACCACATGTCTAATTATGGTAACTCGAGTTCATAAGATGAAATTCATATGATGTCCTCAGATACCATTAATCTGCAAACTCAAAGTCAGAATTATGACAAACCCATAGATAAGAAAGAAGATCATTCTTCTTTAGGGAATACTCCCTCTACTAGTTCTCCAAAATCCTCATTTATTGTTTCCTTATCTAATGAGAAGCCTACTCTAGACACGATTTTGCGTCCACCTAAGAGTACTCTTCAGAAGGCAGTATTTAACCCTAATGCCTGAGCTGCTCAATTTTATAATGTAGTTGAAGATCTCACTCAGGAACCTTGTGCAATGTCTACCTTAGAAGTACTCCAAACTTGCCCTATATAGCACAAAAACTTGTTAACAACATTAGGACCTTTAGTCTCGATTAATACTAACTTGATTCATTTCAATCTTGAGAACTATAAGTCTAGGTTACCGCATAAACTTGCTTTTCAAAACATTATGAAAGTAGTTGTAAATAAGGTTTTTAGAACGGTACTAGATGAAGGAGCTTCAACCTTGGTTTTCTCTCTATCTTGTTGAAAGGCTCTCGGTTCTCCCAAGCTTGTAACATCACCTACGACCCTTAAAG
>LPNX011039197.1:9622-57914 GCA_001517045.1 Pseudotsuga menziesii
ATTTTAATTTAATAGAAATATATACAAGATATCAAATTTATGTATATGAATGTGTCAAAGTAATTCAAATCATAGCTAAAAAATAAACAATAATTAAAAACAAAATATAATGCAAAAAGTGAGATAAATTTAGGAAATGATGAAAGAACTTCAAAGAGCTTACTTTTTCCTTTAAGGAAGAAAAAAGTTCAATCCTTTTTTATTAAAGAAAAGGACCTATTACAGATCAAAAGGTGATTTTACCTTCTATCACATATAGCAAAAAGAAACATACCCCCTCTGTGCATACTATGCCATTTTTCCATAACGACAAAAAACTACCTATCAAAATCTCAAAAAACAAAATTTTAGCTCATAAATAATGTCCTGAAAAAACCTTCTTACCCGAAGGTTTTCTTCCAATCTACTACAACCAAAACTTATTCAATTCCTTCCTATTTTCCTAAAAAAAAAAGCTTTACTATATGTTCATGGTTTAACACACCTTCCAAATATTCTTGAACGAATAAATTTCCAGCATGGATATCTAATGCTTCTTTTGAAAGTCGTTATGCAAAATGGTTTTGTTCTTTGTATATATGCTGACAAGTGAAATTATTGAAATCCTAGACATGCTCCTTCCTTTCACACCAGTGATCAAGTGTGAGTACATCCATCACTGCCATCCCATTTACATAGTCAATAATCGTCATTGAATCACCAAAGACCCGTAATTCAGGAAGCCCCATAATGTTAGAAACATACAGCAGGAACCAAAGGTCCAATAATTATTCCCAGATGTCCGTTCTAAGACCACATCCCAACTGAATCAAATAGAAGTGATCACTACCAATATAAAGAACCGCTCTCACTCCACCTGTTGAATTTGTTACTGCTCCGTCAAAGAAACCAGCAGCATCATGTATCAATGGACCAACACAAATATTCTTGTTCTTGCGTCGTATAGACTTAACTAGATACGCAACCACCAAATCCAAACAATGTAAAGCAGTTCTTTGCACTGAAGGGGTTTTCCCAGAAAATATCCAAGTGTTTCTAGAGAGCCAAATGGACCAATTAAAGAAAAAAAAGAAGGTAGCTAGGTTCTCCACCGTGATGGATCCAATCCACTAAGCTATCAAGTATGATTTTATCTTTCCAGCTATAATCCAGAATGAAATTTTCTAGTACAAGTCTATAGACAACATTACCAAAGACACAGTCCACAAAAAGGTGCTTAACTAATTCACAATCACTTTGACAGAGATGACAAATGTTTAGAACAATCCATCCTCTCTTGATAAGATTGTCCCGGGTACAAATCTTTTTCAGCATATACAACCAAGAAAAACATTTGATCTTCATAGGAATCTTCCATTTCCATAAGTCCCTCCAACACCAATACTACTCCATGTCCATTGAAGAATCAACAATGAAATTGTACGCTAAACTTGTTGTAACCTATCCATTTTATTTATTGAAGGACCAAACCAAAAAATCTAAATCAGTAGATAGTTTTAATCCCATGGACCTCAATGACAAAGTGTAATCATCCCACTCCTCCTTGCAAGATCCACACAATTCGAGGTATTCCGCTAACAGCCAATAAGAATCAGCCACGTAGCCTATTCATGAATAGCAAGCTTGATCCAAAGTCTTGATGCCATAGTCACACAAATAACTAATTAAGGGTTCCAACAATGTATACATGTCCTCCATCCCTGTCAATGGATCCACACCAACAATCACCACATTTCCACAGCCCACTTTCCAGCTTAAATACTTATTGATCCACCCAATCAATCTAATGAAGCCATTCCATATGATGGATGTATTCTTAACAGAGTATGAACCCATCCTGAACCAGTCTATGATAGACAATTTTTTCAAGTATTTGGTTTTCAAAACATGGCTCCAAATTCCACTATCAATAATAGCTTCCCATAAATTTGTTATCCTCAACCCATCATTGAACCAATTAAAATTTTGTATGTTCCACCCACCAAATCAATAAGGACGAGACAATAAATCCCACCTAGCCAAGTGGAATCCTTTTTTTATAGCACACCCCCCCACATAAAATTAAACATTAACCTACTAACAGATTTCATGACAGAGCACAGAATCTTCATTAAAGAAAACCAATACACCGGGAGTGCTCCTAGCACAAATTTGAAAAGAATGAGGCGTCCCCCAGTGACAGAAACCGAAAGGTCCAATTGTTGATCTTTTCGTCAAATCTATTTATCAGCCAGCGCCAATCAGCCACCCTATAATCAAGTGGCTTAAGCCAGTATCCCAAATATTTGAGCTCTATTTCAATAGCCTCCATCCTCTGGGGGAATAATACATTCTTGTTCTACAGTGTCATATGAAATATTATTAGTTAGAAAAGAAGATTTTTCTGAACTAATCGACATACCTGAAGCCGCTGCAAAGAGGTCAATAAAAAATCTAAAATGTCTCCATTCCGCAGAAGAACCATAACCGAACATCACCACATCATCCACAAACAAAATGTGGGTGATCGACAGCGTGGATGAGAATTTCAAACCTTTGATCAAACCGAACCGCTTATCCTTATGAATAAGGAGGCTCAAACCCTCAACAATCAATAGAAACAACAAGGGAAATAGTGGACACCCCTGTCGAAGCCCACAGCTAGCATGAAAGGATGAAGAAGGCACCCCATTAATCAAAACTGCAAAATTTTGCGATGGACGCACATTCCATGATCAAGTTAATTATCTCCATAGTTAGACCTATCTGTAACAGAATCAACCTTAAGAAAGTCCAATTTACACGGTTGTAAGCCTTTATCATGTCCACTTTTAGAATTAAAGCTTCCAATTTTCTAACCTTGATGGAATGCATGACCTCTTGAGTTATCCCCACACCCTTGTGAATTTGTCTTTTCTTTAGGAAGCCAAATTGCTCCTCCGATAGAACCTCCGCAAATAAGGATTTCATCCTATCAAAAAGAATTTTGGTGATCACTTTGTATATCATATTACAAAATGATATGGGTCTATGGGTTTGTAGTCGACGAAGTTCTTCTGCTTACCACACTTTGGAATCAATGCAATGAATGTTGCATTTAGAGCTCATGGAATCTTACTTAAATCATAACGAGTGAAATTTTAGATACCATTATGTAATACCTACATCTAAATACATCACGAGCTAAATACATAAATATTATTATATTAAAATATAGTAAAATGATATTTTTAATGTACTTTTGAAAAAAACTTATTAGTCCTTCCATGCATATCCTTAGGGTTTTAGGGTTTTCAAAAGTAATGTAAATTTCAAATCATGATGAATGAAGATTTAGATAACATTATGTGATACCTGCATTTAAATACGTCGACAACTAAATACGTAAATATTATTATATTGAAATATAGTAAAATGAATGACTCTAAATATATGGACAACTAAATACATAAATATTATTATCTTGGAATATAGTAAAATGATACTCTTAATCTCTCCATTTATATGAATATCCTTGGGGTTTTAGGGTTTTCGAAAGTGATAGAAACTTTGATTATGAAAACAAATCTCAAATATTATTTCTTAAAAAAAATCATCACCTTTATGTCGTTTGAATACGGACTTGCAACGAAGGAATCATTAGGGTACAAACTATATGGTCTTTGAATATGGACTTGAAAGGAATGATTTGTGCACAAGGAAACTGCAAGATCAAACATTCTTGGTTTTTCAACAAGATCCATCCTGACTCGCATGACCACCATTTTTGCATGCGATCTACCAGATGGCGAGCTTTCCGCAAACGTAAAGTGGGAAATGATTTTGTAACCAGAGTGCTGTTTCTATCTATCATATCAGACGGCAATTTTTTTCTATAAAATTTGGTGTTAAAGTATGTTTTAATTAAGATTTTGATTTTAGCAACTTTAAAAACCTTAACCCTAACCCTAATCCCAATCCCAGGGCACCCAAATTTCTTGAACCTAACCCTAATCCCAATCCCAGGGCACCCAAAATTCTTGAACTTCAAGGCAGGCTGTAAACTGTCAGTTTACAAATTTTAAACTAAAATTTTCAAAATCATGCCTAGAAACCTGCCTATTCTGACTGACCAAATCGTAGAACTTGTAGACTATCTCGATTCTTCGGTTCCCATGGCCACCGTCTTTGCATGCGATCTGCAGGGCGACAATCTTCCAGCTGACAATCTGCGGACACAGACGAGAATGATTGCGAAATTTTCTGGGAGTGCTAAGCTTAATGGTGCATTGATGGTATTGCAATTCTCAGCCATGCTATAAATACTCGAGGCACTCTTTATCATTTCAGCGTTTTTCTCTTACAGGAACATTCTCTGTTTTGGATTGGGAGCTTTACTTTGAAGAACATGGCGAGAGTTAATGGAGGGTCTCTCAAGTTTATACTGTTGACTGTACTGGTTTTCTCTATTTTTATATCATACTGTACGTACCATCATTTCCTTTGCAATGCTAACATTTATTTCTTCCGTTTGATAGAATACGGTACAAAGATTTCTCTGATGGATTGGTAATACTTATATTTGTTCATAAATTAGTTTCTTCTTCTTTTCTTCAGATCCTTCCACTGTAACAGAGGTAGCAGAAACAACTGATCTTAAAGTCTGTTATAAAAATGATAAATGCACAAGTCACAGCTATTGCCAAAGTGAACATAACACGTTTACTACATGTGACGAATTTCCACCTGGCAGCGCAAACAGGGTTTGTTGTACTTGTTGTACTTCAGGGCCCCATAGGAAACTTGTTCAATCATTCTTTTAACAGAATAATCAGTAATAGATATATATTACTGATAACCAATAAATAAATAGGATTGGGCGGGGAGTGGAGAGCGGGGAGCGAGGGAGAAAACGGTATTATACTCTATCACTGCTGGTGCACTGGTTATACCATTAGATCGAGGTCTGTGGGTCTTTGGTATTATATGTGGTTTGTACTGTCGTTCTAGTGAGACTTGCTTGGGCGACACCGTTCTTTGTTAAAACCATTCGGGTTTATCTGTAACATTTTGATACTTGATCGAATTTTGACCGGTTTATTTGTTGTGCCTGACATTTCTCCCTGGACATCTACTTGTCTGGGAGTATTGGATCAACCATTTACTTTTTTGGGATTTATACAATTAAATGGCTGTATCATTTACTGACTACGTCTCGGGGCTAGACTTGTTGTTGTGATGGTGATCTTTATATGATTAATGTCAAACTGGTCTGTTGGGAGACGGTGATTGCTCGGTTATAACTCGGTGGATCTACTGGGCTACGAGGCTGGGTTACATTTGCTGTGTCTCTGGGTTATCTGTTTACTGCCCTGGGGACCGGAGGTGCAGGGTGATACTATTCATGGTCACCACCATTCTTGCGCACTGTGGTTTGTGTACATACTACCTGGTATTTCCAAACTACCTTTTTTGAATTATGCATTGATGTGGTTGGTCTTGGGTATTATTACGTTTTAATGCTACTGGGAGGCAGTGCACTATTTTGCCTTGTTGTTTTTGGGGTGGTGACTATCTACTCTTATCGACGTCCTATCTATTGATTGCTGTGGTATATCGACCGTCCGATATATTGGTTTGGTGGCTACCATCGTTGCTGTCTTGACTACACGTCTCTTATATTTATTGATATGGTTGAGCACTTATGGTAATTGTTTGGTGATATCGATGGCGGGGACAGGTGGTGATTTCTCGGCATTTGTGGATCCACATGATGAGATGCTCTGGAAGGAAGCTGGACTCTACATCTCAGATGATGCATTAAGGAGTAGATTTGGCATCGGTGGCAATAACTCACATGGGGTGACGAAGTCTTGCAGTTATTACCCGAGTGATGTGGCACAGGTTGGATTAAATGTGCCGGCCGAGTTGACATATGAACGTGATATTCTATCTATTGTTGATAATTGTCTATCTGATGAAGTAACCGGTCCTTGCGTTTGAGCACAGGTATTAGCACCTGTGAGACACAGCCCACGGGGGCTTTCTGGTGTTCGAAGTGTCGTTAAGCCTTGGAAGCCGAAGAAGAAATGCCCCTGCATGGTATTGGGAGATGATATTGGGTTGGAAGCTGTGACTACGATGTCGATGGCGGATTTGGTCGGTAAATTTAGTTATTGGTCGTGCTCGAGCTGAGATGTTGAGTCTTATGTTCAGAAACAGTGGTTACCTATTCTTACATATATGCCTGAGATTTACAAATTGGCTAGGGGATGGTATTGCTTTCTGTTTCAATGTTTGGAGGATTCGGAGGTGATATTATCACGGACCTGGCTGTCCGGGAAAGGAATTTTGATGGTGAAGCGATGGTGTCATCTTTTTGATCCTGAGAAGGAGGTCCTGGTTGTCAGACACCTTTGGGTACATATTATTAACTGCCCCCTATTCCTGTGGAATTTAGACGCTTTTACCGCCATTGGCAATCATCTGGGACGTTTCCTGCGTGTGGAACCATCCCTATTGGGGGGACTGGATCGTCGGACTGGTAAGCTGTATGTGGAGATTGATATATCACAGGGACTGGTGGCGAATTTGTCTATTGATTGGAGAGGTCATACTTATGAGGTGGAGTTGGATTATTGGGGTCTGCCTTTCCGGTGTTCGACATGTGGTGCGGTGGGTCATTTGAAGGCTCAATGTAATGGACGTCCTATGACACAGCTCGAATGTCAGGACAACACCTCCGATATAACATTGGATGTTGTCTTGTCTGCGACCAATGAGCAGGATGTGGGCGTATTGTCGATGGACCTCTCTTCTCTCACTGATCCGGACATTGCCCTATTTGGTAAGTTAAGATTACACTCTCCTACACTTGCTGCATCTATTTCATTGGAGGAATTTCATAATTTGAAGGTTTCGGTACTCAATGAGGGTCATATTTTTCGATCTGGGGTCCTCAAGGATGGTTGTGTGGATTTGTATGTTCCCCCTGGGGGGGTGGAAGGGGAATATACCACGGAATCTTTGCCGGCAGGGACTTCACATGTTTTGCAGTACCCTGATAAATCTAATGAGATTTGTCCTCAGACTTGTTCTGAGGATTCTTGCAATTTGGGGGGACGGGTGGAGTCGGGGGTGGGGGATGACACCTCCTTACCTGTTGATTATGAACCCTTTGCTCAACCGATTGAGTCTGGCTCGCTATCTGATATTAACCCATCTTCTGGTGATGTATTTCAACTTACTAGACTTCCTATTTACATGGGTGGTAACATTGTGATGGATACGCCTCCTTCTGAGGGTCATACAACTTCGGGGTCTGGGATTGTGGGGAATGATGACCCCAGTGGCTGTATTCTTGGGGGATTGGACCCATAATTCTCGCCCCTGAAGACCCGTAGTGCTAGAATAAAGAAGGGGTTGATAGCCGACACTTCCAATGTGAGTTCACCCTGTACCAAATCACCATGGGCCCTTAGAGAGCAGAAGGCCCTTGCACGGGGTTATACATGATCATTCTATCTATGAATATTCGTGGGGTGGGGGGTACCCATAAGATACTAGCCCTCCGTAGAGTGTGTGAGTTAGTTCGGCCTGATGTACTGCTGATACAGGAGACGATGGTGTCTGCTGATAAAGCTTTAGAAGTTTTTTCCAAGGTGTTGGGGCGATGGTATATGTGTGTTGTGGATGCTAATGGTTTTTCGGGGGGTTTTCTATCAGCGTGGAACCCTAATTTGGCTTTATTTGATGTCTACAAATCCACTGCAGGTATTATGTTGAAGGGACGGGTAGCCAGGGGTGATAAGGTGGTTAATATACTGAACTGTTATGGGCCATATAAACATAGGATTCCTTTCTGGAATCTTCTGTGTGATGGTGGTTTGTTGAATACTTCGGGCTTGATCATTGGCGGTGATCTAAATTTTACGATCACTGCTTGGGAAGTATGGGGTAGTTCGCGGCTGGATCCTGATGCAGATTTTTTCCATGATATATTTCGGGACGAGGGATTGATTGATGTAGAACCCTCTGTTATTCGTCCTACATGGCAAAATGGGCGGGGTGGTTCGGATGGTATTGGAAAGCGGTTGGACCGTTTCTTGGTGGATGCAGATTTAGTGGAGCTGGCACATTCCTACCGATCTTGGGTGGTGCCAACGAAGATCTCGGATCATTTTCCTATTGTCTTTCAGTGGGAATTGGAGGGTGAACGCATTCATTACCCTTTTAAATTTAATGCGACTTGGCTGTCGTTGGAGCAATTTGATGTATTTGTTAGGTCTCTGTGGAGGTCCATTTGTGTGGATGATCTTTCCCCTATGCATAGATTGGTAACAAAACTGCGGCTCCTAAAGGCTGGAGTTAAGAACTGGGAGAAGACACAAAAGCTGCGTGATAATGAATTATTGGTTGCTATTGAGTCTGATATTGCACATATTCTGAATGAATATCCGACTGGTATATGTGATGTGGTGGTTAATGAACAGGTGAAAAGACTATACGATACCCGTAAATCCATTCTGATGCGGCATGAGGAGACTGCGCAACAGAAGAGTAGACTGAAGTGGTTGGAGAGTGGCGACTGTAACACTAAATTCTACCATCAATATGCCAATGCACGCAGAATCAATAATCATATTTGGGAATTACAGGGAGAGGATGGGGCTCCTTTATGTATACAGAGTGATCTTGAGATGGGGGCATATTCATATTTTCAATCTGTTTTTAAGAAACAGGATAAACTATCTATTGCGGCTCAGATGGACCTTATATCGAGTTACCCGCGTTTATTTGGGGCACTGGAGGGTGAGCGTCTCTTTGAACCTGTGTCCCTTGCTGAGATATTGTCTACACTGAAGGCTTTTGAATCTTCAAAGAGTCCTGGGCCGGATGGCTGGACTGTTGAATTTTTTCTTCACTTCTTTGATTTGATGGGACCTGATATACTTGCTATGGTGGAAGAGTCTCGGATACATGGATATGTTTGTGGCTCTTTGAACTCTACTTTTGTGGCATTAATTCCTAAGTCGGATAAGCCCACTTCTTTTGCTGGATATCGGCCGATCTCACTATGTAATCTGATTTATAAGATCATTACAAAGATTATATCCTCTCGGCTTCGGGTGGGGTTATCTCATGGTATATCGGAGGAACAATTTGGTTTTCTGGAAAATCGTCAGATAACCGATGCTATTGCTATTGCACAAGAGACTATCCATAGTATTAAGGTGAAGAATAAGAAAGCTATGGTGCTAAAATTGATCTCATTAAGGCATATGATCGGGTGGACTGGGGATTTCTCCGACTGGTCCTTTTACAGGTAGGTATACCTTTGCATACTACAAACTGGATTATGGGGTGTGTGGTTTCTGCCAATTATGCGATTCTGGTGAATGGTCAGCCTACTTCTTTCTTCTCGGCATCCAGGGGATTACGACAGGGATGTCCATTATCCCCTTTATTATTCCTTCTTATTGTTGAGGGCCTCAGTAGGATGATCAAGAAGTGTGCTGAGGATGGCGAGATTGTGGGGATCGAGGGGGCAGCAGGCATATGTATTACTCATCTATTATTTGTGGATGATATCCTATTGTTTGGAGGGGGTTCTGTCCAGGAATGGCGGGTGTATAAATCTATTCTTGATCGCTTTTGTGATGCTACGGGTATGAATATTAGTACGAGTAAGTCTCAATTTTATCACTCTTTGTGGGGGTGTGATGAATTGGAGGAACTTAAACTTATTTATACCTTTGATATCCTACCCCTTGATCATGGATTCCGATACTTGGGATTCTTTCTGAAACCTAATAACTATAAAATCGGGGACTGGTATTGGCTACTGGAGCGTTTGGAGAAGCGCATTGGACATTGGGGCCATCGATTCTTATCCATTGGTGGTCGGCTCATCTTGACAAAATCGGTACTGGAAAGCAACCCTGTTTATTGGTTCTCGCTAGCCTGGATACCGAGGGCCATACTAAAGCTGATTCAGAGCAGAATGACCCGGTTCATATGGTACGGATGTCGGGATAAGTCGTCTATCTGTTTGGCACGTTGGGTATTACTGTCTAAACCAAAGGATTATGGTGGTTGGGGTTTAAAGGATCTTGGGGCTTTTGGTCGGTCACTATTGGCTAAAAATTTTTGGCATGGTATTTTTTTCCCTGGTCTGTGGCAGAGGTTGATCTATGCTAAGTATTTAGGTGGCTGGCCGATATCCGAGTGGCTCAGATTATCTGTGTATGATATGAGGAACATTTCAAATATATGGAGGGCACTTATGCAGGCTATGCCTATACTTAAGTTGTGGTTGGCGTGGCGTCCGGGGGATGGCTGGAGCATTAGGATCGGTCGTGATCCTATTTTGGGTTTACATGGAGCATACAGGCTGTCGGATTCACTATTGTCCACATTACTGGATCACCGGATATTTTATTTGGCCCAGGCAGCTAGGGATACTGATGGTGAATTATTCTCGATTTGGAAAGATGCGGAAGAACTAAATCTTACTGGTACTATGGCAGAGGAATGGAATTATTATATATACCGGCTCCGTAACTCGGGCATTAGGATGCAGCTGTGTAAGGATACTCTCATATGGAGTAAGAACACGAAGACTGGCAATATTATTGCGTCTCTGGCCTATTTAACTACTGTCAATCCTACATTCCCGGAATGTATTCCTGTTTGGTTTAAGGCGGTGTGGAGATGGAAAATACCTCTCAAGACGGTATTATTCTCATGGTTATTATTGGCTGAACGTATCCTTACCTGGGATAGATTACAGCGGTGGGGGTTCGAGGGACCTGGTATTTGCTTGCTGTGTTTTGAGGCGGGGGAAAGTATTACACACATGATGATTGAATGCCCATTCACTGTGCAGGTATGGAAACTCATTGGTAATTTATATCATACTGATTGTATTTGGCAGGGCCGGTCTATTGTTGAGGCATTTGAATCCTGGTTGACAGGAGAACAATCATTGCGGTCCATCCCATTTCATGTGTGTAGACTCTTATGGCTGGCGCGGAACCACTATATCTTCAGACATACATCTTCTTCTCCACTACTGATTGCTAATAAGTTACAGTATATATGGGATGAGGGGCCCATTTGTTTAAAGCGGAGACAGCCTCGTATCATTCAACAACCAAATTTTCTTCATGATAGGGCTATTGGATATTTTGATGGGGCCTCACAGGCAGGTGGAACTAAGTGTGGTGTTGGGGCGATACTTATCTCACCACAACTGGGCAGATTCAATTTGATGTGGAACTGTGGTATGGGCACAAACACCCGGGCGGAATTATTGGCATTATGGAGTATTCTTCATTATACTCGTACTTTGGGCATCGATGATATTCAGATTGCTGGTGACTCCCTAGTCACTGTGGAGTGGTTTAAAGGCAATTATCATTTGGATGCGGTTTTACTTGACACATGGAAGGAACGCATTCTGCTGCTGAAAGGGAAATTTGTGGATATCATCATACAACACATATACAGGGAGAACAATTGTGATGCTGATATATTATCGAAGAAGGATTTGGCGTTACCTATGGGTAAGTTTATGGTGGCACGTGGGGAGGGTCGTGACCTTTCTACATATCACCTATTTGGGAGTTTTTAGTTTTCGGTTCTATATTTATGAACGCATGAGATTGTTATATCTTATGGTTCATTTTGGGGTAGCTACATGCGGTATATTATGTCAGTTATTACATAATATGCCATGTTGGGACACCATGTGGATGATGTAGTAGATATGTGGCAATTGGAGAAACGGGTAAGAAACATGACTTTTGTCTTAGCTGGTACTGGGTATTTTACTTTGGACTTTTTTGGCTGTTGAAACAGTGTAAAACAACTTGGTGATACCTTTTTTATATATAATATATATAAGATCTTTTTTTATGAAAAAAAAAAACCAATAAATAAATAGATGAGTTTCTCCATTTGCAAGGAGCAGGTGTATAACTATTAATGTTTATGATGGTAATTTTTTATTTTAATTTGAAGTTTGTATGGTTTTTATATTTGTCATATTTTGTTATTTCAATAAAATATTTGATATCATAATATTGTTAGAGTATAGTTCTCTCCTCCAGACTTTAAACATTTTCATTAACATTTTTATCTAATTGTTCATTCCAAGTTCTAATATGCAATATTTTCTCATTAACCTAGATTTTTTTATAATTTTTGCTTAGCTTTTGTATTTTTTAGTTTAATTTTATTTTATTTTATTTTTAAATATTGTTTTGTTAATGGAGTTCATTCCATATTTATATTTTCATTTTTAATATTATAATATTTTATAATTTATGTTTAACTTTTGTAATTTATTTTTTAGTTTAATTTATTTTTAAAAAAATTTAAAATATTAATTAATCATTTATTTAATTTTCGAAAACTAAAAATAATATAATAAAAATTAAACATAAGCCACATACAGCTTTATGTCTCAATGAATATAGTTATTCTTATGATGTAAGAACATATAACATAAATTATATTTATATTGTGTTGTTATAATAAGGTTGAAATTTTATATTAAACATTATTAAATTAAGCTATGCTATTGTAGCTTGTGGGTAGAGTAATTGGTAATGATTAAATAACATTAAAAATTGTAAATGGAAGGTTGTTATTAGTTTAAAAAAATCTATGTTGCTGTAAATAAAATGTATATTATATTTGGAAATTAAATAAATATATGACAAGTATTTATTATTTATTTTTATGTGGTTATTCTTTGTTATTATAGCTGATAATTGAGTCAAAAATTAAATACTAAAATTGTGATGTTTATATCTCATGAAATAAAAATGTGTATCTGTGAAAAAACTTTATATAAAAATTTCAAGATGTTTTTGTATTATATAAAAATCTATTTTCTTGTTGTTTATGTGATAAGTGTAATGTAAAAATGATGGGCCATTTAACTCTAAAATATATATCTATTTAATTCTAAATTATATGTTTTATAGTATATGTGTCATATGGTGCACTAAGTGAAATATGCTCTAGTGTGTTTGGATTTGAAATTTTGTTAGAAAATATTTTGTAATAAAAAATTCAATTAAGCTTAATAGTTCATTTACATTAATTTGATGGTTTGGTACACCATGAGATACAACTCACCATTGTGTTGTTGGCCATGTAAACTATTGTGCACCATCTATAAAGTGCATGGGACATTAACATGTTTTTTAATGTTATAGATTCTCAAAAAAACATGTTGTTGCATTATGTTAGTGTTGACACTGTAAACTAAAAATATTAGTGAAGGCACCCAAACTAAAGAATCATTACTAGTTGTGTGGTCGTCACATTTACATTAATCATTAAAAATTAAAAAGGTTTTATGATCTTCTTATTGAGGAAAATAAATAAATTACATGAAAAATTTTAAGGGTGTAACCTTCCATAATTTTGTCTATTTTAGAGAAAAAAATTATCAATGGAACATGGGAAATCATCTTTGAAGAAAAAAGAAAATTGGTGAGTTTTTTATGGTAAAAAAGGTAAGAAAAAATAGCCCATAGACTAAATTTTGCCAATTTTTGGAAACTAGTGAATGATTTTAATTTTTATTTGTTTTATAGTGATTACAACAACATAAGAACATGCTCACCTTCTTGCAAGAAACCCTCCATTGTCACTAGTATGAGTTGTAGGCTTGGTTGGGTTTTTTCAAAATTTTGGAAAAGGTATTCTAAACTTGTTTTTCTTTTTGTGAAGAAACCATACCTTCTCATTCTGTAAGACAATAAGTAAATTTCTTCTTACCTCGTTTACATTTTTAGTAGATCATAATTTTAAAAATATGATAAATTTGTTTTTCCAAAAACATTTTAAAAATCATTTGCTGCATTCAATTGGTTTAGTTTGCTCTCGACAATTTGATGCATCCTATAAATTTACTGGTAGCATTGTTGTTGGTGTTAAACATGTTTGGCGTGAACCAAACTAGTTAGTGCATTGAATGGTTTGTCACACATTGTAAAGGATTCATTATTTAAAATATTCCACAATTAAAAGTGTATACATATATGTATGCATTGGATACATGAAACCTTTGAAATTAAATGAATTTGTGCACTATTTGTGATGCATGTAAGTATTATATTGTCTTTGACAAAGCATTTTAATTTAAAAGTATTCTTGTGTGTCTAGTGCATTTTAAATAACTACAAGCTTTATTACTAATGTGATTTTCAAGTGCATTGCAATAAAATTACCACTAACACTATGATATTTAGGTGCACTTCATAAATTAATGTGGCACTATTGACAATACCTTGCAGAATAAAAATCCATTGACAATATCTTGGATTGGTTGGTGCTTTTGGAAGAATATAGACATTTCTTGTGGTGAACATCTATGTACTAAAAAGGATATTATACATTTTAATATGAAGTATGAAAGAGGATAGTTAAAACACAAATGGTAGACTTCATGAAGGTACCCATGGATATGCAATGGTTATTAGAGTTAATGGCGATTAGAGTTAAAGCAATAGGAATGGAATCAAGTGAATTTTATTAGATAATACATATGTTTATATATGTAATAATTATTATTTTAAAGCAATTAATTATTAATTACTTTCAAAAATTAAAATCGAAAAAGAACAAATAGGTAAAGGTATTTTAAGGGTTTAGGAAGAGTATCCCATACTTTGAATGCACTAAAATGCAAGGAACTTTAAGAAGAGATTTTATAAAAAGGGTATTTCTACTCTAAAGAAGGGGGACTTCACTTGTTTAATTTCTAAATGAATTTTTTTCTTTTAAATTAATGGGGAGAATCCATTGTTTGTTACATTATTGAAGGAGGGTTAAATAATTTATTATTGTAATTTGTAGAGAACTCTTTGTATGTGTTTCTTGCTTGAGAACTCTTTGTATGGTCCTCAATGGGTATCTACTATTCTCTAGTTAGTGATTTATTTCTACTCTAAAGAAGGGGGACTTCACTTGTTTAATTTCTAAATGAACTTTTTTTCTTTTAAATTAATGGGGAGAATCCATTGTTTGTTACATTATTGGAGGGTTAAATAATTTATTATTGTAATTTGTAGAGAACTCTTTGTATGTGTTTCTTGCTAGAGAACTCTTTGTATGGTCCTCAATGTGTATCTACTATTCTCCAGTTAGTGATTTATTCTCCTCCATTTTCCTTTCTCGGTTCTTTGTCTAAAGACTATGGATACCGAATTGGATTACTGGTCATGAAATTAAAATTTATTCTTAATCAATGATTAGTTACTATATTTCATTATTAAATAATTTGTAACCATTTCTTTAATATAATGGTGAAGATATATGTGTTATGTGTCAAATTATTCATTTTTTTAGTTGTAGAAAGAATTTAGTGTATAATAGATATTGTAAAGGAAAGAAAGTTCAATCCCCAACAAATACCCAATACAGGAAACATAAAGTACGGAAATTGATACAGGATATACCATAATATAAAAATGAATGGCAGAGAGTATGTTTAGAATGACCATGTGATGATATAGTTATTGCATTGACTAGTCACAATGGTTGCTACGTAATAGGTCATGCCTATTAGATAAGATATCTCCTTTCATTACATTAAGCTAGTACCCATGGAGTTTTGATTTAAATTATATATTACAAATTGTACTTTTATACATTTGTGTCCATTACATTTCCTACCCCTTTATAGATTTTTTTGTCCTCAAAGTATAAAATAAAAAGTCAAATGTCAAGCAAAACTATATAGTTCTAAAAGGGTATGTAGATCCTAATTGAAAGGGTATGTTCACCTTAAGGCTTGGATTTTTAAAATTTTGGGGGTTGTCTCATATAAACAAGACAAACCAACCTTATTTGTAAAGCATGGGCAAGGTTTTAGATATGAGATCTTTTCAAGTTTCTCTTTGTATATTGGAGTACTTGAGTTATGTGCACCTCTCGTGTGATGTCTATTCTTACCTGAGGATGAATGGAATGTATTATAGGGTTTTATTTTGCACATGAAAAGTCGATGCTAAGACTAGTTATAATAATCATGCTCAAGAGTGAACTCAGACAAAATTTCTTGCTGATTCTTTATTATTGTTGGTAATCTTTCTCTCCTAACCCTAGTTTAGCATTGCTCTTGAAGTGCTTTGAAATGTGTTAGGGCTTCTTACTATTTTTTGTTATTTTTTCTTGAAGATACCCTCCCACAAAGAATCTCTCTATTATGCTTGATGGTTTCCAACTTTTCTTCAGGAGACCATCCTCCATTCACTCTCACAATCTTAGACTTCTCTATTTGACCTAATTAGGGTTTCACTACATAACCCTTAAGGTTTCTAGTTTATCCTTAGTTATAAGTATGAGATACCATCTTAAGAAGAGTGTTGTTAGCCTCAATATCTCGTATCCCTAGGCTACGAGAAAATAATCAAATACTCTTTCCTTCCATTCTCTTTATCAATTTGCACATGTTTCAATTTATGCAAAAAATACATAAAAATAGTGTAATGCACAAAAAATGCTAAAAAACTAATTAAATTTGAAAGTCCAAAAATATATGTGATTTTTTATTTATGGTCCATGTAACATCCCCTCTGGAACCTATATTCTTCAGCAATAGAAAATAAAAGGAAATCGTAAGCATGCAACTTTTCAGCAAGAAACTCAAGGTCGTTAAAATTACTGTAATCAATGTTAATTATTTTCACAAGTTATGAATTACTTTGGTAGATTTACGAGACTAGGAGGACTAACAAAGGAGCATGAATCCACTAGGGGGAGGGTTTAATGGTTTGGAGTCCATGTGAATGGATGAGGGGTGTCATATTAAGTGATCCAAGCGCTAGGAAGTAAATTGTTTACTTGGTGGTCTAAGCCTTAGGCTTGGTCCTATGTTTAAGTACGTTTTAATTGGACTAAGTTAACAATTGTTGAAAAGTAAATAATAAGTACATCTATTATCTATGAATCTAAAAAAGTAGCTAATTACTACTATAGCTAGAAAATACTATTATTTTATTATTATGACACTGGAGGCCATTAATTGTTACAAGAAGAAATTATAAATATTTGTATGAAGAAACCAACAAGCTCTTAATGGGTATATGTGTGTGTGTGTGTGTGTGTGTGTGTGTGTGTGTGTGTGTGTGTGTGAATTATTGTTATTTAGACTTAGTTCTAGTCATTATAGGCTTTAAGAAGAGAAAATATCCCTTTTGTTATGTCCTCGAGGGAATATATATGAATCGCTCAGCGGGATTAATTTGTTTAGCTAATTTTGATTTTTTCAAATTCGTTATAGTTACATTATAGTTGAAATATTATTTATTTCATGTAAATTTTTAAAATTGTAATTAAATGCCATTTTATTGGTCCATATAAGTGACGTTGGTGTGGATATTTGTGCCCCAAGACGTTGGTGGGGCCGCGTCAGCCTGATATCTTCAGATATGGTATGGTCTCTGCTGGGAATTGCTTGCCACCTATTTTTCATTAATATTTTGAAATCCCTTCTTCTTGGATTTTGAATTTTAGGTCATACGCCCTTGCTACAATTGTTAGTTATCATTATGCAATGGTAAATGTACCTTGGGAGCCGAAGCAATGAGACATCCTAGGAGCGTGGCAAGCCTCCTTTATTGCCATCGATGCACTGCATGCATGCATGAAGCAGAGTGGCAAGCTGCACGGCCTCATTAAATACTACAGGTCTGAGAAATGCGTAGCATTGGTAAGAAGCCTAAATCATTACTTTTCCCAATAATTTTTATAATGTATTTTGTCAAATCAAAGTCATATTATTAACCCTTTCCAAAAGGAGTAGTCTAACGAGTCGACGATTTCGCCCGGCGTTAGACTACTCCATCTACCCACTCCGTTATCCCGTCCTCCGGAATCCGGCAGCGAAGGGTCCCACATCCTCGGAAGAACTTCCCTGCCTGCACGCCCGTGCCCATCCTCGTCGCGCTAGAATTGGAATTGGTAGTGGAATTAGTGTAGGAAGCAAAGGTCATGCCTGTGCCGTTCTTCTCATAGTCTTTGAATTGAGTGTTTCGGCCATAGCTGGTAAACGTCATTTGAGGACTATTGGAACCCTTTCCATATTGCTTGAATTCTTCTTGCTGAGAGTTGGACGAATTCCCGTAATTAGTGAAAGTAATAAGAGGAGTATTTGCATCCTTCCCGTAAGACTTGAAGACATCTTGGGGTACATTGGCGCCATCTGCATAACTGGTGAAGGTTTTCCCTTAACGCAATGAGGTCTGCATAGTCGTAAAGAAAAGCAGAAGAAATGAATGATCAGGAATCGTTATTATTTCAGCTTTTTGTTTTTATCTTTATTTTATGTTACCAAACTCCTGCGTGTTGCCTTTGCTTTCCTTTTTTTTGTTTTAATGCTTTATTTTGTGTTACCCATGTACTGTATGCTATCTTTTGCACTGCAGCTCTGAAGGGAATCTGATTTTGTGTTTTAATTCAAAGATATGTTCATTATGTTGTCGTATATTATCACACCACAGATTAAACAACGATAATCATTCTGACTTTAGCTTGCTTTAGTCAATTTAATTTTGATTTTATGAAATGAAATTTTGAAATAATAAAATCGTTCTGTGTTTAGCTTGCTCTAGTCAATTTAATTTTGATTTATGAAATGAAACTTTGAAATAAAAAAAGATTATACTTTGAAATAATCAGATTCCCTTCAGAGCTGTAGCGCAAAAGGTAGCATGCAGTACATGGGTAACACAAAATAAAGCATTAAAACAAAAAAAAGGAAAGCAAAGGCAACACGTAGGAGTTTGGTAACACAAAATAAAGATAAAAACAAAAAGCTGAAACAATAATGATTCCTGATCATTCATTTCTTTTGCTTTTCTTTACGACTATGCAGACCTCATTGCGTTAAGGGCAAACCTTCACCAGTTATGCAGATGGCTCCAATGTACCCCAAGATGTCTTCAAGTCTTACGGGAAGGATGCAAATACTCCTCTTATTACTTTCAATAATTACGGGAATTCGTCCAACTCTCAGCAGGACGAATTCAAGCAATACGGAAAGGGTTCCAATAGTCCTCAAATGACGTTTACCAGCTATGGCCGAAACACTCAATTCAAAGACTATGAGAAGAACGGCACAGGCATGACCTTTACTTCCTACACTAATTCCACTACCAATTCCAATTCTAGCGTGACGAGGATGGGCGCGGGCGTGCAGGCAGGGAAGTTCTTCCGAGGATGTGGGACCCTTGACTGCCGGACTCCGGAGGACGGGATAACGGAGTGGGTAGACGGAGTAGTCTAACGCCGGGCGAAATCGTCGACCCGTTAGACTACTCCTTTCCGAAATCCATAACTAGGTTATGACGGCTCCTGACGATGTTGGCGGCAAGTATTTGCACTGGTATTCAATAAACCTCCAAAAGTCACATCAAGTTATTGATTGTATAGCTCATGAATAAATTAAATAAGAGTATTCATTGATACATTGTGCAGGTTATCTAGGCTTCCCATGGACGGCCAAGAAGCAACAGGTATCATGGTTGTGTTTATTTTGTTGCGCTTCAAATTAATGGATCAATTGAATGTGTTTCATAATCTTTACCACGGTGGATGTTTGTTTCATTGTGTTATATATTTGGGCACATGGATTGGCAGGATCTGGTTAGCTATGAAGCTCCAAGGGTAATAAGGATGAGTACCAGCAATATATTTTTTACAGTATTTAGAGCAGGTTCGCGGCATATCATGATAGCCCGATCGCGGAACATCTTTAGTACGAGATATTTTGCACTCATGCGTCAACTTGGATGTTCGATGGCTGCTACTTTTTACCGACTCATCGATCCAAATGAGAAGGTTATCAAGAATTACCCACATGTAACAGCGGCGTAAATATCTACTTACACCTTTTATGACAAAAACCAAAATAGAATTTTCACAGCCATAAAAGTCTAAGCCATGCTTATTATCATAATTTGAATAGAATTTTCACAAGCGACCTCAATCATTTCATGCTTCTTGATTTCGGATCTTCTACAGAAAATGGACGAGGCGAAGCAGTTGCTTACAAAAGTGGGAGTTATCGGAGGCATTGTGGATGATTTTTATCTTCAATTTCAATTGGATATAATCTACGGCAATAACCGAATATGCTTAGGTGATGAAGTCTCGCCTATTGAAGTGATTGACAAACCTACTGATTTTGTATACCTTCATAATCGTTCTCATCCCGAGTCTCTGGATTTCTTCATGTACCGAAGATTAGTCACACTGGTAAGTTTAAATCCTATTTAGTTTAAGTCTTTTTTTTCCACAAATTTTTTTAGTACATTTGGTCAAATTGGCATTAATATTATTAACCCTTTCTTGAACTCGTAACTAGGTTATTACTGATCATGACACTTATGATTGTTGATGTATATGTAACTTTGGAATGTATTCACTTATATATTTCATGTATTGTACTCCAATTTTTATTCTGGGAAGTATCTATAATGTAATTGATTCATGTCATGCCTGATATTCCTATTGGGAGATTCTATAATGTAAACATTTCATGTTAAGTCATTTTGGGTAACCCTCCTATTGATCAAGGGTTAAAGTCCCCGCAGTTCCAAGGCACTAGGGTTATTAGACTCTCCTAGAGAATTCATCCCTAGTAGAGTTTTGTCAAGTCAGAAATTAGTATAAATAGAGAGCTAGCCTCTCTATTTAGAACACACCCACTCACACTCAATTGTAGCACATAGCTGAGGAAGAAGAAGACATTGGGGCTAGGAATAAAGAGGCTACTGTTGTAAGGAGATCATCTTACTATTGTGGGGTTTTTACTTTTGGTGTCGATTCTATCTCTGAGGAAGTTGCAGGGTTTTCTCCATTTATGGCTTCCCTGAGGAAAAACATTGTGTTCATTGTCTCTTGTGTTTGATTGTTGTACTTGTTATTTTCTCAGTTAAAGATCCTTACATAATGCTAGCTTTAATAATAAAATTATAACATGGTATTAGAGATAACCTAAGAATAAGACACTATGCAACTGTGGGAACTAGGGATTCCTACTTTGTGTATCTCTTTCCACAGATTTTTTGAAAAAGAAGGTTGGAATAATTATCCTCCCTAAGGCACATCTTTCTATCGAAGCAGAATCCAATTCTGAGGTTTTTTAGTTTTGGACCAGACACTGCTGACGAAAATTATGGATTTCCATAGAAGTGGAATTTTTCAATGAGCCCAGGCCTGGATTTATCTACTCCTCAAAATCAAAGTTTATAGATCAAGATCAAAGAATTTGGTTGGACAAAACTTCGAAAAAGAAAAACCCTAATATGCTCCTAAACCAGCACTGCAAAAATTTAGCTCCAAATCCATATCTGACATCTTGACCTGGTAAGATCTAAATATTTTGTATTTCCATTTGAGGTTCTCAGTTAAGATGTCTCATCATACCAAGCTTGATGAAAATATTGAGGGAGATGATAACTTCCGAGCCTGGAAGTATAGGATATCACTGTTCCTGGAAGAAAATGAGTTGGACTCCTATATCAGTGAGGAGGTTCTAGTTCCAAAGGGAGATGAGGCTAAGGCCTTACACAAGAAGAAGTTGGTTATGGTAAAGAGGATTATTGTTGATTCAATCAAGGATCACCTTATACCATAGGTGTCCTCCCAAAAGACACCTAAATCTATGTTTGATGCCCTAACCAAATTGTTTGAAGGGAAGAACATAAACTGGAAGATGACTTTGAGAAACCAAATAAAGAATGTGAAGATCCAGAATGTTGAGACCATCCAGTCTTACTTTACAAGGGTCTCTCAGATCAAGGAACAGCTAGAAGCAGTAGATGAAGAAGTGGAGAATGCAGAGGTTGTGATGACCACCTTGAATGGTCTCCCTAGATCATGGGACTCATTTATTCAAGGGATCTATGCGAGAAAGAAGTTAGTCAAATTTAGTATACTATGGGAAGAATGCTCTGAAGAAGAAGCTCGGATAGTAACTCGAGAAGAAAATATGGGAAGTGAATATCAAGCCCTCACAATTCATTCCAAGAAAAGCAAGATTGTCCTAAAAGACAAAATAAGAAAAGGGGAAACAAGAGAAGACAGCATGTTCATGCTACAGAGGATGATGAACCTTCCTCAAACAGAACCATATATGAAAGTGAATACTCTTCAAGTGATGAATAATATGTCTTGATTTCTGCTCTCATGGGAAACATTACAAATGGAAGCAATGATTGGCTTATAGACTGTGGGGCTTCCAAACATATGAAAGGATTCAAAGAGTCCTTCGTAAAACTTTCAAAACATGAATCACCTCACAAGGTGAAACTTGGATATGACTACTAGTATCCAATAAAAGGTAGTGGGGAATCCTCCTATAAGCTAGACTCTGGAAAGTCTATGAAGATGCAGGATGTATTGTTTGTACCAGGACTAAAGAAGAACCTTCTCTCCATATCTACATTATATGCAAAAGACATGATGGTTGCATTTATAGATGGCCAAGTTATCATGTGGCCAAAGGGAAAGACTATTAATGATGCAGTAGTGATTGGGGAACAAGAAGGAGGTATATACAAATTGAAGGGACATCCAGAACAAGCTTTAATCCATGACACAATAAATCCAAATGAACTTTGGCATAGAAGGCTTGCACATGTGCATTACAAAGCACTACCACTTGCAAGCATACTTGTTGAATGTCTTCCAGAAACTCAAGCAAAACATGATCGAGTCTACAAAGGATGTGTGAAAGGAAAGAATACAAAGAAGAAATTTCCAAGTAGCGAGAGCAAGGAAAAAGGAATCCTGGAAATTATTCACTCCGATGTATGCGGTCCAATGTCATCAAGTTCACTAAGAGGGTATGTATACTATGTTTCTTTCATTGATGACTTTTCTAGGAAGACATGGATTTACTTCATGAAGAGAAAAGATGAAGTATTCAGCAAGTTCAAGGAATTCAAACCCTTGATCGAGACCCACACTAAAAAGAAGATCAAGACCTTTCAATCAGATAATGGTGGAGAATTCACATCAAATGAAATCAAAGAGTTGTGCAAAGACTCAGAGATTAAGAGGGAGTTGTCTACTCCATCTAATCCGCAAAAAAATGAGATTGCAAAAAGGAAGAATAGAACTATCATGGAAGCTGCAAGGGAAATGCTTCATGATCAAGATATTCCTGTGCATCTATGGGCAGAAGCTGCCAGAACAGCTGTGTATGTACAGAACTATACTCCACACAGAGTACTTAAGAATAAGACACCTGAAGAAGTCTTTTCCGAAAAGAAACCAGAAGTCAGCCATCCCAGAATATCCAGCTGTCTAGTGTACATACACATTCCAAAAGAGAAGAGGACAAAATTAGATCCTTCAGGAAAGAATGGTATATTTGTGAGATACTCTGAAAGCTAGAAGGCTTACAGAATATAATTCCTAGGATTCAAGAAGATTGACATCAGGAAGGATGTAAATTTTGACAAAGACTCGGCTTATAGCAAATCCAGAAAGAAACCTGTTGAAGCTCCTGAAGAATTTAAAGCACCCAGAATTCATGACACAACCATGAACGAAGAAACTCAAGAAGAATATCGAGAATTTGAACAACCTAAAGAACTTGTAGATCTACCTCTAGAGAATAATCCTCATAAGAGGAAACCTGCTTGGGTACGAGAATCTATCCAAGGTGCAAAAAGATATGGGGCTCCAGAAGAGAATCATAGAGAAAGAAAGAGGACCAGATCATTCTCTGGTTATGTAGCATTATTATGTGATTTCATAGATAAAGAACCTTCCAATTATGAAGAAGCAGCAGAACGGAAAGAATGGAAGGATGCTATGATCAAAGAGTATCAATTGATCATGAAGAATGATGTTTGGGATGTTGTCCCAAGACCAGAAGGGAAGTATGTTGTAACTTCCAAATGGATCTACAAGATCAACCATGCTGCAGACGGTAGCATAGAAAAATATAAAGCAATATTTGTTGCTCGTGGCTTCTCCCAGAAAGAAGGAATAGATTATGAAGAAACCTTTGCACCTATAGCCAGATACACTTCCATCAGATCAGTACTTGCTCTGGCTACAGTGATGAAANGATTGCTTTCTTGAATGGTGTAGTAGAAGAAGAAGTGTATGTGGAGCAACCACTCGGTTTTGAGACACATGACAGGGAGTCTCATGTGTGTATATTGAATAAAGCCTTGTATGGCTTGAAACAGGCACCCAGGACATGCTACGACAGAATTGATAGCTTTCTATCCAGTTTGGGCTTTACTAAGAGTAAAGCAGATTCCAATCTTTACTACAAGGTTGAGGATGGCAACCCAGTGATGCTCCTACTATATGTATATGACTTGTTTGTAACAGGTATGGATGGGTTGATTACTGATACGAAGAGGAAGCTTACTACTGAGTTCAAAATGAAGGTCTTGGGTATGATGCATTATTTCCTAGGCATGGAGGTGTGACAGAATGCAGATGGAATTTCCCTCGGACAAGGGAAATATACAGTAGAGATCCTGAAGATATTTGGGATGATGGACTGCAAGGCCATGACCACACCTATGGAATCAAACCTAAAGCTATTGAGTGATGCTTCATCAGAAGCGGTTGATGCTACGATGTATTGTCAGATGATTGGGTCCTTGATGTACCTAACAAACACGAGACCATATATTTGCTTTGCTATGAACACCTTGAGCCAGTTCCTGACAAATCCGAGACATGTTCACTTGATTGCTGCAAAGAATATTCTTAGGTACCTGAGGGGTATAGTTGATTATGGGCTCAAGTATGATGCGAATCAGAAGATTAACCTAGAGGGTTATGTTGATTCACATTGGGCAGGCGGTGTCATCGATAGGAAGAGCACTTCAGGGTGTTGCTTCAGTATGGGATCAAGTGTGATCTCTTGGTTTAGCAAGAAGCAATCCTATCTGGCACTGAGTACAGCTAAAGCAGAGTATGTCGCAGCTTGTTCAGCTAGTTATGAGGCAGTATGGCTTAGGAAGCTACTGTCTGGTTTATTTGATCTCTAGTTGGATGCTACTTGTATATATTGCGACAACCAAAGTTGTATGAAGTTGTTGGAGAACCCGGTATTCCATGACAAGTCGAAGCATATCGAGATCAAGTATCACTATATCAGGGATATGGTACAGAGAGGAGTAGTGAAGCTCCAGTATGTTGTGATGGATGAATAGATAGCTGATGTGTTGATGAATCCATTAGCCAGAGTGAATTTTGAGTACTTCAGGGAGAATCTTGGTGTTCTCTAGATCGAGATTTCCCCCAAGTGGAAGTGATGAGTCCATGAGCCATTCTATCATGGTGAGAGGACTGGTTCCTTCCATGTCAGATATGAGTGTTTTTCATGCAAATGTGACTATAGGATTGGTTCCTACATCATCAAATATAAGGGCTATTTCAATTCTTTGAATGGAGGTACCTGATCAGTTACCAGGAAAACTTAGTCTAGGACTGAGGGCCATTCTGATATGACTGTGAGATGTGTTCTCACATGATCAGATATGAGTGCATGGCCATTCTGATGTGATTGAGGGTTGTTTCCCCACTTGATCAGATATAAGAGTTGTTTCCATTCTGTCATTGTAAGAGGACTGGTTCCTTCCATGTCAGGTGTGAGTACCAGCCATTCTGACTTAGGTTCAGATATAAGGGCTACTGCCATTCTGTCATGGTGAGAGGATTGGTTCCTTCCATGTCATATGTGAGTGTCGACCTTTCTGACTTAGGGTCAAATATAAGGGCTACGGCCATTCTCTGAATGGAGGCACCTGGTTAGTTACCAGGAACCCTCAGTCTAGGACTGAGTGCCTTTCTAACGAGTCAAGGTCAGATGTAAGTGTTGTTCCTTTCCACAGCTAATAGTAGTTGTGTACTGTCATGCTGGTGGATGTGAGTGCTATGCCTTTCTGACGAGTCAAGGTCAAATGTGAGTGTTCTTCCTTTCTAACGAGTCAACATCCAATGTAAGTGTTGTGCCTTTCCACATATGATAGTAGTTGTGTACTGTCATGCTAGTGGATGTGAGTGCTATTCCTTTCTGATGAGTCAAGATCAGATGTGAGTGCTGTGCCTTTCTAACGAGTCAAGGTCATATGTGAGTGCTGAGCCTTTTCACAGATGATAGTAGTTTAGTACTGTCATGCTGGTGAATGTAAGGGTTGTGCCTTTACGACATGATGTTGGATTTGTTCCTCTCATGGTCAGATGTGAGTGCTGGCCATTCTAACTTAGGGTTAGATATAAGGGCTACCAAAGACCTATAAGGAGGTAGGCCTACAACCAGCATGAAAAAGGGTTGTCTCTATAGAACTTCCTATGACGAGAAGAATCATGAGATAGCACATATGATGATGACCCAGTGATGATCCAGATCGAGTGATGATTCAGATCCAGTTATGATGTCTCTGAGATGACCTAGATCGAGTGCTGATCCAGATCCAATGATGATGTCCCCATGATGATCGAGATCCATTGATGATCCAGATCCAGTGATGATGATCCAGATCCAGTGATGATCTAGATCCAATGATGATGATCCAGATCCAGTGATGATCCAGCTCCAAGATGAAGATGACTTGAAGATGCAGATGATGAGATGATCCAGAGAAGAAGACCAGTGCTGAAAAATTGTGTCGAGAGAATACCTTCCTATTTAAGAGGGAGTGTTGATGTATATGTAACTTCAGAATGTATTCACTTGTGTATTTCATGTATTGTACCCCGATGTTTATTCCGGGAAGTATCTGTAATGTAATTGAGTCATGTCATGGCCCGATGTTCCTATCTGGAGATTCTATAATGTAAAAAATTCATGTCAAGTCATTGTGGGTAACCCTCCTATTAATAAAGGGTATTATTCCCAGGAGTTCTAGGGCACTAGGGTTATTAGACTCTCCTAGGGAATTCAACCCTAGTAGGGTTTTGTCAAGTCAAGAATTAGTATAAATAGAGAGCTAGCCTCTCTGTTTAGAACACACTCACTCGCACTCAATTGTAGCACATAGCTGAGGAAGAAGAAGACTCTAGGGCTAGGAATAAAGAGGCAACTACTGTCGGGAGATCATCTTACTGTTGTGGGGTTTTTACTTTTGGTGTTGATTCTATCTTTGAGGAAGTTGTGGGGTTTTCTCTATTTATGGTTTCCCTGAGGAAAAATATTGTGTTCATTGTCTCTTGTGTTTGATTGTTGTACTTGTTATTCTCTCAGTTAAAGATCCTAAAATAATGCTAGCTTGAATGATAAAATTCTAACACTGGCGGTGATTATCTGCACTAGTACGCTATAAAGCTCTCCAAGTTACATCAAAATAATGATTATAGAGCATCAGAATCTATTAAATAATGATTCATCGCAACATTGTGCAGGATATGTAGGCAATTCATCATCATCGACAGAGGTATCATGGTTGTGTTTATTATTTTATTGAAATAGCTACAAATCGATCGACCGAATGCGCTCCTTAATGTTAACCAAGGTTGATGTTTAATTTGTTATTTTGAAATATTAGGTATCTATTTGCAATGGCAAGAGTTGGTTTCCTATGAAGCTCTAAGGGAGGGATCCGCTAACATAGTTTGTACAACATTCAAACTGAATGAATCTCTACGTATTCTCGATCCCAAAAACTGCATGAATAGGCCATGGCTTATGCTGCATATGATTTTACTGGAGTTGCGAAACAATTTCAGTACCAGATATTTTGCATCCGCTAATTCACTTGGACCTGCGCTAGTTGTTGTCTTATTCACAATCAACAGTGACATGGTTATCTAGGTTTAACCACAGGTGCGTCAAATGGTTATCAAGGATTAGCCGTGCGGATTAGCTGTCGTAGGTGCGTGAGATAGTTATCGAGGATTACCTGCACGCACATTGACTATAGTTCGAATACCTATTAACGGGCTAGCCATGAAAGTCTCAATGGTGTTTATTATCATTTCAATAGATTTTAAACGTTTTAGTTAGGAGGTTGTAAAGTTTTCATAGTTTCTTAACGTAATTTTAAGTGCCATTTTTTAAATGAAATTTAACTATTTCAAAAAGATGTTGTGTTACATATGACAGTGTGTTTATGTTATATTTGTATCATTCAAGCTAGAATTATGATCTTAGGATCTTTAACTGAGAGAATAACATGCACAACAATAAAAACACAAGAGACAAGAGACACAAAGAATTTTCCTCGGAGAAACCATAAAGGAGAAAACCCCGCAACTTCCTCAGAGATAGAATCAGCACCAAAAGTAAAACCCAAGAACATAAAGATGATCTCCTGACAGCGGTAGTCTCTCTCTTGTCCCAGCAAATTCTCCTCTCACTCATGCACCCCAATTAGTGAATGTGTGTGTGATAAATAGAGAGGCTCACTCTCTATTTATGTTCTTTCATTCACTTGAAACCCACTCCAACATGTCATCCTCACTTAACAATTACTTACTAGAGCCGAAATCTCTAGGAGTGTCTAATAACCCTATTTCCCCACAACTTGTGGGGACTTTGCCTCCTCCGACCAACAAGGAGGGTTATCCTTAACACAACAGTGGGGACTATTGCCCTGGCTTACAATGACTCACCTAGGATTGACTTCTCTAGGATAGTCTAATAACCCTAGAGCACCACAACTACGGGGACTTTAACCCTTAACCAATAGGAGGGCTACCCACAATGACTTGACATGACTTATTTACATTATAGAACCTCTTGATAGGAACATCAGGGCATGACATGACTCAAATACATTACAGACACATCCCAGAATAAACATTGGGGTACAATACATAATATCTATGGATGAATACATTTCGAAGTTACAAATACATCAACACTCCCTCTTAACTAGGAAGGTATTCTCTCGACACAATTTATCGGCACAAGTCTTATTCTCTTTATCATCTTCATCATCATTGAGTTATATTCATCTTCAATTCATCTTCATCATCAGATCTGGATCATCACTTGATCTGGATCATCATCACTCGATCTGGATCATCACTGGATCTGGATCATCACTTGATCTGGATCATCATCACTGGATCTGGATCATCACTCGATCTGGATCATCATCACTGAATCTAGATCATCACCCAATATGGATCATCATCACTGGATCTGGATCATCACTCGATCTAGATCATCAATATTGTATCATCATCACAGGTTCTATCTCATGATTCTTCTCGTCACAGGAAGTTCTATAGAGCTATCCCTTTTTCATGCTGGTTATAGGCATAGCCTCCATGTAGGTCTTTCTCAGCACTTATATCTGACCCTAAGTCAGAATGGCTCATCCAGCACTTACATCTGACCTTGACTCATCAGAAAGGCATGCCTAGAAATCACATCTAACCATGAGAGGAACTTAATCCCCTCACCATGTCAGAATGGCCCAGCCCTTACATCTGACCATGGAAGGAACCTAATCCTATCCCATGTCAGAATGGCCCTAGCCCTTACATCTGACCATGGAAGGAAACTCATCCTCTCCCATGTCAGAATGGCCCAGCCCTTACATCTGACCTACTCATCAGAATGGCCCAGCACTTATATCTGACCTACTCATCATAATGGACCAGCACTTATATCTAACCTGCTTGTTATAATGGCCTTGCACTCATATCTGACCATGTGAGAACACATCCCACAGTCATATCAGAATGGCCCCCAGTCCCAGACTGAGCTACCTAGTAACTGACCAGGTGCCTCCATTCTCCCAGAGAATGGCATCAGCCCTTATATCTGATAAATTGGGAACTAATATCTCAATCACATCAGAATTGCCATGTGCTCACATATGATCATGTAAGACTACATATTACATTCATTTCAGAAAGGCCCTCAGTCCTAGACCAAGTGTTCCTGGTAACTGACCATGAAACTCCATTCCAAGAATGGCAACAACCCTTATATATAATCATGTAGGAACCAATCCTACAGTCATATCAGAATGGATGAGCACTCATATCTGACATGGAACGAATCCTCTTACCATGACATAATGGCTCAACCCTTACATTTGACCATGGAAGGAACCAATCCTCTCACCATGTCAGAATGGTCACGGACTCATCACTTCCCCTTGGAAGGAACCTGGATCTGAAGAACACCAAGGTTCTCCCTGAAGTACTCAAACTTCACTCTGGCCAATGGCTTCGTCAACACATCAGCTATCTATTCGTCCGTCGCAACATACTAGAGCTTCACTGCACCATATCCCTGATATAGTGATACTTGATCTTGATATGCTTCAACTTGTCATGGAACACCGGGTTCTTTGACAACTTCACACAACTCTGGTTGTCGCAATATATACAAGTAGCATCCAACTAGAGATCAAATAAATCAGACAGTAGCTTCCTTAGCCATACTGCCTCACAACTAGCTGAAAAAACTACGACATACTCTGCTTCAGCTGTACTCGATGCCACACAGGATTGCTTCTTACTAAACCAAGAGATAACACCTAATCACATACTAAAGCAACACCCTGAAGTGCTCTTCCTCTCGATGGCACTGCCTGCCCAATCTGAATGAACATAACCCTCTAGGTTAATCTTCTAACTCACCTCATACTTGAGCCCATAGTTAATTGTACCCCTTAGGTACCTCAGAATATGCTTTGTAGCAATCAAGTGAACATGTCTCAGATCTGTCAGGAATTGGCTCAAGGTGTTCATAGCAAAACAAATATCCGGTCTCGTGTTCGTCAGGTACATCAAGGACCCAATCATCTGACGATACATCATAGCATCAACCATTTATGATGAATCATAACTCAATAGCTTCATGTTCGATGCCATAGGTGTGGTCATGGCCTTGCATTCCATCATCCTGAACCTCTTCAGGATCTCTACTGCATACTTCCCTTGTTCGAGGAAGATTCCATCTACATTTTGCCACATCTCCATGCCTAGAAAATAGTGCATTGACACATGACAGGAGCATCACTGGCCTTCCACCTTCAACCTTGAAGCAAGGGTTGGAATCCACTTTACTCTCAATAAAGCCTAGAGTCATCAGTAATCTATCCATCCTGTCATACCATGTTGAACCTCAGGATCTTTTGCAGTCACTCCCTCCGAAGCATCATACTCCCTCTATCTTCCGTACTCTATGCACGGAAACATTATGTACTGGAGTGACAAGTAGTTTCCTCTGCTACTAATATTCTATGTATCCATCTAGGGTCACTGGATACCAAGATCCTCTATATTTGAAAGCATTCTTCTTGCACCCATCTGTGAACTTGGCATCCTTTATCAACCTTGTATCAAAGTTTAAGATCTTCATCAAGCTCCTCATGTATGTATTATCCCATGGGTGTCTTCTGAGCTCGTACAAGGCATTCTTTCATTTGCACACATGATTCTACCTGTCAGGTGACTTCACTTCCAATGGATACAAATGTCTCTTCATAGTCTATGCCTTGTTTTCATGAGAATCCTCGTGCTACGAATCTTTCCTTGTATCCCACGATGTTTCTATCTACTGCATGATGGAACTACGAACTTTCCTTCATGTATCAATACTGCATCCTAGACATCATTCTTCTTGAACTGGTCTTCCCTTTCTTCTTGGTTACTTCTTCATAGCTGGAAGGTTCTACATCGACGATGTCGCTTCATTCATCATATTATTCTTCATCTTGAACTGTCATCACTTGTTCTCCGGAACAAATCTCACCCTTCTTTTCTTGTAGGCGATTATGTATGTGATCTTCCCTACAAGTCAAATGCATTTGTATGGTTAGAAACATTTTCTAAGGAATATTCATACTGGAAAATTCTTATGCATAAATATATGATCATGCAACTATTTTAGCCAATACAACATTTATCCATATCTCAAGAGAACTTTTCTAGATGCCTTCCATCTCCACCAGGACAACATTGAGATTGTGCACTAATCCAATATGTCAGCAAAGAGGTTTCATTCTAGATAAGTAGCAATGGAGAGTTGTATAGCACCATGAGCTACTTACCCATTACATACATATTAGTAGTATACTGTCATTAATGCAAACATTCTATCATGCCTAATACATCAATTGAATATAAACAAATGCATAATAAAACAATATCATGAAATGACAATTGAATACTTATCTTTATTTGTTTCATGGGTAGACTCCTTCTTGAGCCTTTAGCTTCATCGTCTTCTTCATTCATAATAGCATCATTTCTTATCCAAATTCTAAGATGGAAAAGAGGTTCTTCAAGAGTTGAGATCTTCATATTCCTCATTGCTTGAGGAATCTTCTTTGGATGGTGAGAACTTGATCTTTAGTTGCTCCCATCTTCTCTTCTCTTCTTATGAGTTGAGCTTCTTCTTCTTCTTCCCAGAGTCTGCTGAAATTCATCACTTCCTTCTGGCACACATTCCTCACATGAATGAATCCCATGATCCTGGGAGGCCATTCAAGGTGGCTATCACCACTTCTGCATTCTTCACTTCTTCTTTTACCGCTTCAAATTTGTTCTTTGAATCTGCATTCTGGATATTCACATTCTTCAATTGTCTTCTCAAAGTCATATTCTGATTTATGTTCTTCCTATCAAATAGCTTGGTCAAGGAATAAACCATCTTCGGTGTCTTTAGGGAAGACACTTATGGTACAAGTTGATCTGTGATTGAATCAACAATGATGTTCTTAGCCTTGACCAAGTTCTTCTTGTGTAATGCTTCTAGCCTCATCTCCCTCTGGAACTGGAACCTCTCTACTCATGTAGGTGTCCAATTCATTTTCTTTAGAGAGATCAAATACTTCCATGCTTGGAATTTTTCAACCTCACCAAGCTTATCACGCTGATGTGATATATCACTTTGAAATGAGAACCTCAAATGAAAATAGCAAAAGATTAGATCTTAATGATTTGAGGTGTCCATCCTGGTTCCAGAGCTCGCTGATCTAGGGTTTGTGAGAGAAACCATAATTTTCAAAACTTGGAATATTTCATATCTGATTGGATAGAAATATATATCTCTTCAATTTTATCTATCCAATGTCCTCCTTTTCTGAAAACAGTAGAAGGAAGCTCCCAGAACAGGAAGCCCTCGTTTTCCAATTTCTTTTGCAGAAATTCCTATTACTATTTGTGTGGTATCTCCAACATTACTATTCCTCTATGTCTAAAAATTTTCTTTGAGGTATCCTTTCCTATCCCTGTTTCAACACCATAGGTTTCATCATAATTGGTTTCACCAATTGGTACTTATGATCATTCTCCCAAGGTGACCTATTACAGGAATTTTCAAAACAGCGAAGTTGTATGGACTTCCATGTGTCACTATTTCATATTCTGGGTCTGAAAATATGATCACAAAAAGTACAGTCCCTGCCCTTTCTAGAACATATTTATAAATTTCATTTGGACCTCTGTAGCCCAAGATATAAAAATGTTCCCCAAGTGTCCTGTTTAGGGATGAATTCTGGAAGAGGCTAGAACCCTAACATGGAGGGATCATATCTCCCAGAATATAGTGAATATGAGGCTGAATTTTGGACACAGTGTAAATCAGGATTTTATCTTCGGTCTCAGAAATTTTTACCTTGTTAGCTTTCTCCAATCCCTAGATATAGAGAATGTACCAAAACTTTTTAGTTTTAGTATTTAGGGTTTTTCCTGGTCGGGGTCAAACTAGGGTTTGACTTTCCTGAAGTTTCACCCAACCAAAAATCTTGACCCAGGTCTATCAATTTTAATTTTGATGAGGAGAGAAATCCTCTGCCAGGCTCACTCAAAAATTCCTCTTGTGTACAATGCCCTAATTTCCCGCACCGAAAACCGAAAAATGCTCAGAATTGAATTCTGCTTCGACAGAAAGATGCGCCCTTCAATGGAGAGTCAGCCTAGCATACTTTTGTTGATGGATTGTGAAGAGAGACCTAAAAATTAATAATCCCTATATTTTGCAACTGCACAATGTCTTCTTCTCAGGTTAGCTTTGATACCATGTTAGATTTGTATCATTCAAGCTAGCATTATGATCTTATGATTTTTAACTTAGAGAATAACATGCACAGCAATAAAAACATAAGAGACAAGAGACATAAAGAATTTTCCTCAAGGAAACCATAAAGGAGAAAACCCTGCAACTTCCTCAGAGATAGAATCAGTACCAAAAGTAAAACTCGAAAACATAAAGATGATCTCCTGACAGCAGCAGTCTCTCTCTTGTCCCAGCAACTTCTCCTCTCACTCATGCGCCCCAATAAGTGAATGTGTGTGTGATAAATAGAGAGTCTCTCTCTCTATTTATATTCTTTCATTCACTTGAAACCCACTCCAACATGTCGTCCTCACTTAACAATTACTTACTAGATCCGACATCTCTAGGAGTGTCTAATAACCCTAGTTCCCCACAACTTGTGGGGACTTTGCCTCCTACGACCAACAAGGAGGGTTATCCTTAACAAAACGGTGGGGACTATTGCCCCGACTTACAACAACTCACCTATAAGGGTTGACTTCTCTAGGATAGTCTAATAACCCTAGGGCCCCACAACTACGGGGACTTTAACCCTTTACCAATAGGAGGGTTACCCACAATGACTTGACATGACTTGTTTACATTATAGAACCTCTCGATAGGAACATTGGGGCATGACATGACTCAAATACATTACAGACACATCACGAAATAAACATCGGGGTAAAATACATAAGATATATGAATGAATACATTCCAAAGTTACAAATACATCAACACTCCCTCTTAACTAGGAAGGTATTCTCTCGACACAATTTATCGGCACAAGTCTTTTTCTCTGTATCATCTGGATCATCAGTGAGTTCTCATCATGTTCAAGTCATATTCATCTTCAAGTCATATTCATCATCAGATCTGGATCATTATCACTGGGTCTGAATCATCACTCGATCTGGATCATCATCACTCAATCTGGATCATCATCATTGAATCTAGATCATCAATCAATATGGATCATCATCACTGTATCTAGATCATCACTCGATCTAGATCATCATTGTTGGATCATCATCACGGGTTCTATCTCATGATTCTTCTTGTCAAAAGAAGTTCTACAGAGCCATCCCTTTTTCATGCTGGTTGTATGCCTAGCCTCCATGTAGGTCTTTCTCAGTGCTTATATCTGACACTAAGTCAGAATGGCCCATCCAACACTTACATCTGACCTTGACTCGTCAGAAAGGCGTGCCCAACACTCACATCTAACCATGAGAGGAACTTAATCCAATCACCATGTCAAAATGGCCCAACCCTTACATCTGACCATGGAAGGAACCTCATCCTCTCCCATGTTAGAATGGCCCCATCCCTTACATCTGACCATGGAAGGAACTTCATCCTCTCACATGTCAGAATGGCCCAGCCCTTACATCTGAACTACTCGTCAGAATGTCCCAGCACTTATATCTGACCTACTCATCAGAATGGCCCAGCACCTATATCTGACCTACTTGTCAGAATGGACATGCACTCATATATGATCATGTGAGAACACATCCCACAGTCGTATCAGAATGGCCCCTAGTCCTGGACTGAGATACCTGGTAACTAACCAGGTGCCTCCATTCTCCCAGAGAATGACATTAGCCCTTATATCTGGTCAAGTGGGAACTAATCCCTCAATCACATCAGAATGGCCATGTGCTCACATCTGATCATGTAATACTAAATCTTACAGTCATTTCAGAAAGGCCCTCAGTCCTAGACCAAGTATTCTTGGTGACTGACCAGGAAACTCCATTCCAAGAATGGCAACAACCCTTAAATCTAATCATGTAAGAACCAATCCTACAGTCATATCAGAATGGCTCAGCACTCATATCTGACATGGAAGGAACCAATCCTCTCACCATGACAGAATGTATTAGCCCTTACATCTGACCATGGAAAGAACCAATCCTCTCACCATGTCAGAATGGCTCATGGACTCATCACTTCCCCTTGGAAGGAACCTTGATCTGGAGAACACCAAGCTTCTCCCTAAAGTACTTAAACTTCACTCTGGCCAATGGCTTCGTCAACACATCTGCTATATGTTCGTCTGTCGCAACATACTGGAGCTTCATTGCTCCTCTCTGCACCATATCACTGATATAGTGATACTTGATCTCGATATGCTTCAGCTTGTCATGGAACACCGAGTTATCTGACAACTTCACACAACTCTGGTTGTCGCAATATATACAAGTAGCATCCAACTGGAGATCAAATAAATCAAATAGTAGCTTCTTTAGCCATACTGCCTCACAACTAGCTGAACAAACTGCGACATAATCTGCTTCATCTGTACTTAGTGCCACACAAGATTGCTTCCTGCCTGCCCAATCTGAATCAACATAACCCTCTAGGTTAATCTTCTGGCTCGCCTCATACTTGAGCCCATAATCAATTGTACCCATTAGGTACCTCAAAATATGCTTTCTAGCAATCAAGTGAACATGTCTTAGATCTGTCAGGAATTGGATCAAGGTGTTAATAGCAAACCAAATATATGGTCTCGTGTTCGTCAGGTACATCAAGGACCCCATTATCTGAAAATACATCGTAGCATCAACCATTTCTGATGAAGCATCACTCAATAGCTTCATGTTTGATGCCATAGGTATGGTCATGGCCTTGCAGTCCATCATCCTGAACCTCTTCAGGATCTCTATTGCATACTTCCCTTGTCCAAGGAATATTCCATCTGCATTCTACCACACCTCCATGCCTAGAAAATAGTGCATCGACACATGACAAAAGCATCACTGGTCTTCTGCCTTCAACCTTGAAGAAAGGGTTGGAATCCTCTTTACTCTCAGTAAATCCTAGAGTCATTAGTAATCTATCCATCCTGTTGTACCATGTCGATCCTCAGGATCTTCTATAGTCGCTCCCTCTGAAGCATCATACTCCCTCTGTCTTCTGTACTCTATGCACTGAAACATTTTGTACTGGAGTGACAAGTAGCTTCCTCTGCTACTAATATTCTATGTATCCATATAGGGTCACTGGATACCAAGATCCTCTATCTTTGAAAGATTTCTTCTTGCACCCATCTATGAGCTTGTCATCCTTTATCAACCTTGTAGAAAAGGTTAAGATCTTCATCAATATCCTCATGTATGTATTATCCCATGGGTGTCTTCTGAGCTCGTACAAGGCCTTCTTTCATTTGCACACATGATTCTACTTGTCAGGTGACTTCACTTCCAGTGGCTGCAAATGTCTCTTCGTAGTCTATGCCTTCTTTTCATGAGAATCCGCGTGCTACGAATCTTGCCTTGTATCCCATGATGTTTCCATCTACTGCATGATGGAACTATGAACTTCCCTTCATGTATCGATACATCATCCTAGACATCATTCTTCTTGAACTGGTCTTCCTTTTCTTCTTGGTTACTTCTTCATAGCTGGAAGCTTCTGCATCGATGATGTCGCTGCATTCGTCATATTACTCTTCATCTTGAACTGTCATCACTTGTTCTTCAGAACAAGTCTCGTCCTTCTTTGCTTATAGGCGATTATGTATGTGATCTTTCCTACAAGTCAAATGCATTTGTATGGTTAGAAACATTTTATAAGGAATATTCATACTGGAAAATTCTTATGCATAAATATATGATCATGCAACTATTTTATCCAATACAACATTTATCCATATCTCACGAAAATGTTTCTAGATGCCTTCCATCTCCACCAGGACAACATTGAGATTGTGCACTAATCCAATATGTCAGTAAAGAGGTTTCATTCTAGATAAGTAGCAATGGAGAGTTGTATAGCACCATGAGCTACTTACCCTTTACATACATATTAGTAGTATACTATCATTAATGCAAACATTCTATCATGCCTAATACATCAATTGAATATAAACAAATGCATAATAAAACAATATTATGAAATGACAATTGAATACTTATCTTTATTTGTTTCATGGGTAGACTCCTTCTTGAGCCTTCAGCTTCGTCATCTTCTTCATTCATAATAGCATCATTTCTTATCCAAATTCTAAGATGGATAATAGGTTCTTCAAGAGTTGAGATCTTCATATTCCTCTTTGCTTGAGGGATCTTCTTTGGATGGTGAGAGATTGATCTTCAGTTGCTCCCATCTTCTCTTCTCTTCTTATGAGTCGAGCTTCTTCTTCTTCCCAGAGTCTGCTGAAATTCATCACTTCCTTCTTGCACACATTCCTCGCATGCATGAATCCCATGATCCTGGGAGGCCATTCAAGGTGGCTATCACCACTTCTGCATTCTTCACCTCTTCTTTTACCGCTTCAAATTTGTTCTTTGATTCTGCATTCTGGATCTTCACATTCTTCAATTTTCTTCTCAAAGTCATATTCCGATTTATTTTCTTCCCTTCAAATAGCTTGGTCAAGGAGTAAACCATCTTTGATTTCTTTAGGGAAGACACTTGTGGTACAAGTTGATCCGTGATTGAATCAACAATGATCTTCTTGGCCTTGACCAAGTTCTTCTTGTGTAATGCTTCTAGCCTCATCTCCCTCTGGAACTAGAACCTCTCTACTCATGTGGGTGTACAATTCATTTTCTTCAGAGAGATCAAATACTTCCATGATTGGAAGTTGTCAACTTCAACAAGCTTATCATCAAGCTGATGTGATAGATCACTTTGAAATGAGAACCTGAAATGAAAATAGCAAAAGATTAGATCTTAACGATTTGAGGTGTCCGTCCTGGTTCCAAATTTGCCTGATATAGGGTTTGTGAGAGAAACCCTAATTTTCAAAAAATGGAATATTTTAGATCTGATTGGATAGAAAGATAGATCTCTTCAAGTTGAGCTATCCAATGTACTCCTTTTCTGAAAACAGTGGAGGGAAGCTCCCAGAACAGGAATCCCTAGTTTTCCAATTTCTTTTGTAAAAATTCTTGTTATTGTTTCTGTGGTATATCCGAAATTACTACTCCTATGTGTCTGAAACTCCGCCCTGAGGTATCCTCTCCTGTCCCTATTTCAACACCATAGGTTTCATCATAATTGGTTTCATCAATCGGTACTTATGATCATTCTCCTAAGGTGACCTGTTACAGGACTGTTCAGAACAGCGAAGTTGTATGGAATTCCACATGTCACTGTTTCTTCTTCTCAGTCTAAAACTCTGACCATAGAAAGTAAAGTCTATGCCCTTTTTGGAACATCTTCAGAAATCCAAGATATAGCAATTTTCCCCAGGTTTCCTGTTTAGGGATGAATTCATGAAGAGGTTGGAACCCTAACGTGGAGGGATCATATCACCCAAAATATAGCAAATCTGAGGCTGATTTTTGGACACAAGGTTTATCAGGATTGTATCTTTGGTCTCTGTAATTTTTAGCTCCTGATCCTTCGCCAATCCCAAGATATAGCGAATGTACCAAAACGTATCAGTTTTAGTATTTAGGGTTTTCCAACTTGGGGTCAAACTAGGGTTTGACTTTCCCGAAGTTTCACGCAACCAAAAATCTTGATCCAAGTCTCTAAAATTTGATTTTGATGAGGAGATAAATCCTATTCCAGGCTCACTCAAAAATTTCTCTTCTATAGAACTCCCTAATTTTCTGCACGAAAACTGAAAATGCTCGGAATTGAATTCCGCTTCGACAGAAAGATGCGCCCTTTAATGGAGATTCAGCCTAGCATACTTTTGTTGATGGATTGTGGAGAGAGACCTAAAAATTAAGAATCCCTAGCTTCTGCAGCTACATAATGTCTTCTTCTCAGGTTATCTTTAATACCATGTTATATTTTTGTCATTCAAGCTAGCATTATGATCTTAGGATCTTTAACTGAGAGAATAACATGCACAGCAATAAAAACACAAGAGACAAGAGACACAAAGAATTTTCCTTGGGAAACCATAAAGGAGAAAACCCCGCAACTTCCTCAGAGATAGAATCAGCACCAAAAGTAAAACCTGGAAACATAAAGATGATCTCCTGACAACAGCAGTCTCTCTCTTGTCCCAACAACTTCTCCTCTCACTCATGCGTCCCAATAAGTGAATGTGTGTGTGATAAATAGAGAGGCTCACTCTCTATTTATATTCTTTCGTTCACTTGAAACCCACTCCAACATGTTGGCCTCACTTAATAATTACTTACTAGAGCTGACATCTCTAGGAGAGTCTAATAACCCTAGTGCCCCACAACTTGTGGGGACTTTGCCTTTTTCGACCAACAAGGAGGGTTATCCTTAACACAACGGTGGGAACTATTTCCCCGACTTACAATGACTCACCTAGGGTCGACTTCTCTAGGATAGTCTAATAACCCTAGGGCCCCACAACTGCGGGGACTTTAACCCTTGACCAATAGGAGGGTTACCCATGATGACTTGACATGACTTGTTTACATTATAGAACCTCCCAATAGGAACATCGGGGCATGACACGACTAAACTACATTACAGACACATCCCGAAATAAACATAGGGGTATAATACATAAGACATACGAATGAATACATTCTGAAGTTACAAATACATCAACAGTTTAATGGTATATATAAGTATTTAAATGTAATCGATATTTCATAGAGCACATGGTATCAATGAACATGATCACTGTTACCACCTAAGTTGCACTTAGTGGTTTTGTATCAAGTGAGCCTGGTGAACTGGACAGGGATAACTTGTTCGGACTTTAGAGAACCTTCAGTCTTGCTTCTGGGAAGCTTTATTGTATCATATCACATGTTCATACCCCATGGGGGAATTGTAATAAATGTTCTAGCATGATAGTGTCTGTAAAAGACTCAGTCTCTTAGACTTCATTTGTCAATCCGATCAGCCCAGGGTGTTTTTTCCCTTGGTTATTATTGGTTGTTGAATAAACGACTGATAATTTTTGAGTTTTTCACTCCATACCTCCAAAGTTGGGGTGGTTGGCTTGGCATTTGTGCCTATTGAGGTTATTAGAGTCTATGTGTCAATGTGTAAGCATGCTAGACATCATTTTTGAGTCATATGAACATGTCTAAGTCCCTCTAGGTGTTTTTCAATTTTTCAATTTTTTAGTTTTTTCAATGTTTTTTATTAAATTTTAATTTTTCCAAAACTTGGGCTATTTTTTAATAGTTTAATTGGAAAAATTGATTTTGTAATAAAAGTAGGCCAAATAATCAGTTTCAATCATGTAGGTGCTCATTTTCAAGCTAAGAGCACCATGTAAACCCATGGACCCACTGTTTCCTAGTTTTGAGTGATTTTCCATCACTCAGGTCAGAAAGCCCCAAAAATCAATTATTGATTATTTTAATTAATAAATTGATGAATAATGGAGCAAATCCAAAATCATAAATCAATGGATTCTCAGCCGATTTGATTGAAATCAGTCAGATCTGAAGCAGATTGACTAGATATGACAAATCCTTGACTGAAGAAGGTGATCAAATCAGATCCAGAGTTGATCTTGAGCATCCTTTATGAGGAATTTCGCCCTCCCTCTCTCCTCAACACGTTTTTGGCTCAACTGGATGATTTTTGGTGGATTCTTCAGTCAACAGGTTGAGGTGTCAGTCAGATCAGCCCCTCGATTGACAGTTGCACTCAGTGAGACTCAGATCTAGCTCAGCTAGACACGGATCAGGAATTGATGGACTCTCCATCAATTGATTTCACTTAATTCCATGAGTAATTGCACCCCCCCGGGATAGATGGCCTGCAAATTGTATAAATCAAGGCACAACCTCCTCTTCCAATCAAGTGAGAACTGGGATTGAGGTGCTGTTGCTCTTGTACTATATTGTTTTTTCATTCTGGAATAAAGAAGCTTTGGAGGCAAGATCTATGGTGTAATTCTCTTCATGTGTGGATGTTGATTGTCAAATGCTTATGAGGTATAATCTGCTTTTGTTTATCATTGCTTTGCTGGTTAATTGTTGGCCTTGAAGGAGAGAGTTCCCTCCTGTTAGGGTAAGAGTTTATTCTAGTTTTATTTATGCTCTTACTGCTGCTTGTTCTAGATCTATTGGATTTGTATGTATTTTAAGTTTAATTGCATGCTTTCCAATCATCTCCTTCGGCAGCACCTATGTTTTAACCATCTATTTGTGCAAGGGTTTTCAAGTTGCAGGTGATCTCGCTGGTAGAAGAGGTTGAGCTGGTTTGAATATTCCTCATCTTCAGTATCTTATGAATGACATAGTCCCTCGGTGTTCCACCAAAGCAGAATCCAAAGCCCAACATTCCCAGGCTTCAAACACTCTTTCTCTCTCTTCCTCCTTTAAAAATTATTAAACTTTCCTCAAACTGTTACTTTAAGATTTCTTTTTAAATCCGATATATCTCATAAAGAAAAGCATACATATATCTAATTAGAAATATCCCTTCAAATTTCTAGATCTTAGTTTCATTCTGCACATAAAGTTCAAATTCAAGAGATCTAGCTAAATTGCCTTAGTTTCGCAAGTAGTTTATTGAAAAATTCATAGCTTGCTGTTAAGGTAGTTTCATTTGCTGTTCAATAATTTCAATATTCTGCAATATCAGTGATTTTAATTGGCTGCACAAACAGCAATCCAATATCCCAAGGAAATCTTGCTTTCCTTGGTTCCTTTTTCGCCGGTTTAGCTAGTTTAATTTCATTATTTTTTTGAGATAAAGTAGGCTGACCCAAAGGTACTATTAAAGTGCTTTGGGGAATTTGTTATTCTAAATTGCTCACTTTCATTTAGCAGGTATAACAGAGAATAAAGGAAGCTGCTGTCCAAAGTGGCTTTTGGAGCGCTCAAATCCCCCCAGGGGTCTCTCTTTTGTCACATAATTTGTAAAAATTTTCTATTAACTGTAATATCTTGGTTTCATCCTGTATAAGGACCAAGAAAGCTCTATTTTATCAGTTCTTTTATATTGTAACCTCTGTAATAAAATCATCCTTTGAATAGGCTCTTTCGAGCCCATTCCCCATCCCCCCTGGGGGGATTCGCGCCGGTGCCATTTTTATCGTTTTTCTTCTTATTTCCTTTTTACTAGAATTGATCTGATTTGTAGGGTAGTATATTTGATCTTGTTGTTAATTCCATATTCCATATATTACTTTCAAAAGTAATCATAATACTTACCCCACGATTTCCCGAGTGACGCGAAAGGGGAAAGAGATTCGTGGTAGGATTAATCAGAAAACCAGATTTGTGTAGTTGTTTTATTTTTTCTATCATTTTTTTATCAGCAGATTTAAAATTAACCCCTCCTCGATTCCCCGATTGAGATCCACTTGGATCGAAAGAGGTTCTTGGAGGCTTTTCTTTTAATCAAGAACACATCTCTTAAAGACTTATTAAAATTTACAAGACTCCAGTGTGTATGCTCTGCACTTGGCTGCGGTTTGTCCGATCAGTCAAGCTGTATCAAAAGCACTAGGGTGACTAGCATAATTAGGACTCACCTTCCCCAATTAACAAACCATCAGGTGAAAATCCAACACCTCGATCAAACCTTTACGGTGGCAAAATACCCAAAGGAAGTGGGAACCTACTGAAAAGTGACTCGGGGCGCCGATCTTTGTCACACCATAACGGGTGCGTTATGAACACATCCCCAGAGAATCCATTTCATCCCACATATTCCTTCCGGGTATCCGTATAGGCTTTGTTTTGGACATACTCCAAGCTCTCGGGTATATCTGGAGTCCCCCTTTAGCCTAATTTAATCAATTCATACTTCATTTTTAACTTAAAACATACCAAGATGCAATCACAAAACATTTATTCTAAACACATGCAAGCACACTGATCTCTTTTGACTCCATTTTTAAGGCATTGGTCTTTTTTGCTTCATATATATATTGTGTATCAACTTTGTGCTTTCGTGTGTATCTTCGTATCTTGTCATCTTGATTGTTTATAGTTAAAATATCAAACTCCTAAATAACTGATTCAGTACAACATCATTACACTAAGAAATCATCCTTAGTAACTTAATAGGGTCTAACCCCCTTGGCTTCGTTAGGAGTTGAGCCTAAACGGAGGAGTCAAGAACAAGGAGACAGCCTTGACTCGAGACTTGCCCCCAAGGACACACCAAGTGACTTGAAGATTTCTGCCACGTGATCCAGGTGTGTGAAAAGGCGGCAACACTTTTTTGGTGCCGTTGCCGGGAATAAATCTTTTTATTCCCGAGTACAACTTTTGTTTTATTCCTTTTTGTTTTTGCTTTGTTTGATGAATGCTTAGAGTAGATCTTTAATTTTCATCTGGCGACTCCACTGATCTTTTTCCAGTTTTTATTTTTACAAAGAAAAGCAAAAAATAATTTTTGTGAAAAGCTCTGGTTGTTAGTTTGTTGCATGAACGCAGTGGTTGGTGTTCGGACTGCATTGGAGTGGTGATGAAGGCCCGATGTTCTTGACAAACCTGGTGTGTTTGGAAATCACACAGACAGAGCTAGTGGGATGGCTTTCTTCTCCACAATCCATGAATAGCATTGGAAGGGGAATCGGGGTCTAAGGGACTGCATTGCAGAGAAACGATTGATTTCCTTGTGTTGGGCGTGTGTGGGTGTCCTAGAAGTCAGACTAGTTTTGGTGTAGGTGTCCTTAGCTCTTTAATGAGTTCACTAACTTAGCATTTAGCCTTTCCCAGCTCCTGAATGGCCTGATAAACCCAACTTTGTTGGCTTGGCTGATCTGTTGTTCGTCCAATAAACCCAAATGTGTTGGATTGGATGAACTATGTACCCTTCTGGTGCTGTTATCATTGGCTATGTGTAGTCCTGTTAGTTCCTTATTCCTTGGGAAATCATGCCCAAATCGGGGGTGGCAGTGTTTCTAAGAGATTGAGGAGCACACAGGCCTATGGTTGGGTGGAATGTTGCAGTGACATATCTGGTTGTGGAACAAGTTCTTATTAAGATAAGTATTCATGCATAACTTGTGTCTGCAATTATAATTACCCTTGATGAATGAATGATGATATACATGTTAAATGTTGATCTGTATATGCATAAGTATTGATTGATATGTTTTCTTTCGTTGTGTATATGAATGATTTTTCCTCATAATATGTTTGATGTTTTAATTATCATGCTTCAGCATTACATATATGCGTGTTCATGTTCGTTGGGCTAGATGTCCAGAGGATGTGATGTATGGTAGCGTCGCCTTCGCCAGTCGGAGGGTCGGGGACGTTACAACATTAATACACTGCATATGGATTGGCTACTGAATATGTTACCAAGGAATCTACTACTAATAATGAAAGGGCTTGATATCATGATCAAAGGGCATGTGATATAAGGAAAGAATCTAACTAAAGAAAATGACTTTATATAAAGACTCCATTTTTCTGTTCCTCTTCTGGGTATTTGTGATATAGGGTTGTTTTTGTTGACTTCTGTTGCAGCAACTAAGTGTACCATGTAAATAAATGGTAGGAAGGCCTCCTATGTAGTAGTTGTCATGATAAAAAAGGAAAGATCCACAATAGCAGTGTAGAAGAAGAAGTTCGAGAAGAGGAATCAAGATTTTTAAGTTGCAACATTTTGAACATGAATGTGTGTTTTTCTTTGGCTTTTTACTATTTGTTGGATAGTATAGATACTATAGATCCTGAGCTTAGGTAGTTACTAAGCAGTAAATCACTACCTTAATACTTTCCCTAAGTTACTATTCCCCAATCAAATAATCCTTTTGCTTGAGAGCCATAACCTATTTCTTATATTGTCAAATCCTAAAACAAGCAGCCACATGCTCTAAGTTAGGAGTTGTCCAAATAATTATTTTTATATGTATGAATGGCCCCAAATTGACTCTCTTATGAAGTGTATAAGCATTGATCTATGAGTTATTTATAGACTTCTTATCATTTCAAACTCTAGTATAAGAAAACACATCCTCTAAGGTAGGTGCTATCCAAATAATCATGTTTATCTGTATAAATGGACCTAAATTGAATCTCTTATGAAGTGTAGCATCGATATGTAAGTTATTTCATCCATTCTAGAGATCCATAGTATATAGGACAAGATGCAGCTACTTTTTTCTAGTTTTCTCTTATTGAGATCCAGCCTATATTTGAAGAGGAGAATCACAAAGAGCCAAGTCCAGTTAGCCTTATTCATCAAAAATGTGGGTAGATGATGATAGATATATTTCAGATTCACTTTTATTGAATGGGATATCATTTTGAATTCTTGGGACATGTTGCTCATAAAAAATATATGAAAAGGATAGAAGACCTAGGATGGTTACAGTGGTAGTCTTTTTATTGGTAAGTCATTGTACTAAAAACTTCAACATTGTACTTGTTATGGTTGCGTAGTCCTGGAGTAATTCTATGTGTGTTCTTTATCATTCATCTCGCTTTTGATTTTGTTTCAATATTCTAATTAATTATTAATTAGAATACTTTTCTCTCTTTGATTACCCTATATTTAATTGGTCTTATTAAAAACTATGATTCCTAATTACATTAACTATGGTCCCTCTCAAAAATTTCAGACTTGGTCATTAATTCTTTCAAATGGATTTTTGTAACACTAATTCAAATCATTTTTGGAAATTGATGCAATGACTTACCTCCGTAAGCATTGATTATTGACTTCAATGCAACATGATGACCTGGAGGATGTTTTGGGTTCTCTAGTCTCAATGTATCATTGATGGTAAACCTTGAAACAACACATACACTTGCGTATTCTTACATTCTCCATATGTTCATTAGTAGCAAGTGATTTTACTCATGGATCAGTTATGGAGAAAAATTGATTATTGCACTGTATTTTCTTAATGAAAATATCAGTAAACTAAATATTTAGCATAGATTTGGTTATAAAATTGTTGGAGGTAGAGTTTCGGGAAATTATGTTGAGGGAGAGCTACTATGTGATGGATGTCGTCAAAGCTGTCAAATTTTATACCTGCTGAAAAGATATAAGGTTGGAACCAAGTTGTTCAGGATATTTTATGAATTTGTTTTGATGAGTGTTCATCATACATATTCTCATGGCCATGTATTTTTATCAATGGGGTCAAGCGATCATCATTCTAGCTAGAACTCTAGTATCTAATGGTAAGAGGAGTTCATCTCCTACAATTGCATCTCAACCTTCAAGCAATAAATTCATCTCCATTGAAGGATCAATGGAACCATTTATTGGAGTAGATGCACAAAAACAAGCAGTTTGAAGGATTAATGGAAGCATTTATAGGAGTATCTACACAGCAACAAGCAGCTCACAAATTCAATTCTGGTAAGACTCACGATTAAACTTATTTTATGTATCAAAGGTATTGTTGTTTTGGTTCCCACTAGTTTTATTTTATTTTTAATATGTGAATAAATATTGTATAGGAATCCCTTTTGCGAGGAAACAATGGTGTGTTTTCTCAAGAAGAGGTACTAGTTGGCTCTATCAAACAATTTTGAGAAGAAAATTTTAATAAATTATCTCTATCTTCTAATTAGAAAATATAATGGGATGTGGATATTCTGGGAAATACAAAAATGAGCAATAGTAGTCCCTACACAAAAAAAACCATCTTGTTGGAAATGCCAAATCCTGACGTTATACTCCTCAGACTTTCCTTTTAGAAAAAGTGCTCGAGGTATCTCATTTTCATATGAAGTGCTACCTAGTATTCTATCTAGATTTTGGTGCCTCACGAAACAAGTGTTGTCAAGAGAAAAAAATCCATTGATTTGTTACAAATGTGTTCAACATGTAAACACTTGTGGGGTTCCAGATATTCTGGTGATAAGTTGTATTAGGGTGAATCCATAAAGATGGGTGTCTATTTTGGGGGGTCTTATGAGAAAATAAATGTGTTTTTTTCATGTTTTTCAACTTTGGGCGAACGAAAGTGATATTTTTGTTTAGAATTTCACTTTTAAGTAAAACAAAACTTTTAGAGAATTATGTTAGATTTCTATTCATACTTTTTTCAAATTTTTTATTGATATTTGATATGCCATTTTGGCAAATGTTTGATAGTATGACCTTATAAAATGAAAAGGACTAAAAAATAGTCATGTTTGGTTGCGCTCCTAAAATCATTGTTAAACTTGTGTTTTACAAAAACAAAATATGCTACGACAATCTACACACAATATACTATTGCGGTGACTATAATTTTGTAACCAACGGATCTATATACTAATTTTAATATTTTTTTGAATTCGATAAATGGGAAAACCTTGTTAGTTTTAAACATGTTTTTGGTTGCAACACTTTTCTCTCAATTGACTATAAAAATTAAAAATCTACGAATACTCTTTTGAAGTAGACACTCCAATTAACTGCACCATATTTATTTCAATTTTTTAGGTGGTGTATTTTTAAAGTTATATATTTTTCATTTCACCACATTTTGAAAGA
>LPNX011039225.1:0-10903 GCA_001517045.1 Pseudotsuga menziesii
GCTATATGATATACTATGTGTGCGAATATACAAGATATGAAGTATAGTTGGAGGTATTTTCTTAGTATTAAAAAGATTCCATGTGTAAACTGTAGTATGTCTGTAGTGTACCTCTTGTACCTAGATTCCATTATGTGTGACAAAGGGGGAAAATTGTTTTCCATTTACTGTTGCTACAAAATGAATCAATGTTGTTAGTGGCATATTTTTTTTTTTTACGTGGCATTATAGGGAAGTATGCCCAATGCTATTAACCGTGCAGCAAACATCATTTTCTGAAAGTATTTTGGTTATAGATCAACCATTAGTTATTACAACCATTTGTTCATTTCTACCATTTATATCATTACATGATGCATTGAAGGCGAGGGCCTTGGATCAGAACTTTCTACCTTTTTCACCACATGAGGCTGTACATACACATTAACCATTGTAAAACTAATATTAAAACATTCATAGAAGGGTCACTCAACCATTTATACCATAACAGATAAAAGATCAACCAAGAACATCTAGGGGCATAAAAATAGTACACATCAAGACACATAATACAAATAATACACATCACGACACCGATATACGTGGTTCACCCCAAACTCGGGGTTACGTCCACCAAACTGCAGCATCATATAATATTTTTCCCAAAAGCTGATTACAAATGGCAACCACTCTGTTTTCCTTCTCTGCCTGTTTACATTTCAGGACTCCCATTCACAGGGTATTTCCCGTATTCCTATTATTGCTTCAGGTGAGCATTTTTAGCACAAGCTAGGAATCCACATTCATTAGTAAGTCATGACACCTATCTAGACTTACCTACAAGAGAAAAATATAAGTCTGCACATAATGAGATATACGTATATATATATACCAACTCATTACCATACTATCTACCCATAAGGTAGATAATTCTAAACACATAAAAGACAGCTCAAAATTTATTAACTACCTAGATGTCAAAGTATGAACAAAATCAACTCAATAGCAGGTATGTGATACCTAAGCATATCGCCTGAAAAACCAGAAGGCCTTCCTGCTCCTGGGAAAACGTAGGCAATTAAATTCATGTTACATTCTTTGGTTTTAAAATGTGGCAGCTAAGATTTCTGAAGGAACAAGTCATTTACCAAAAGTGCAACAAGGAGCACAACTCCTTTGTGCATGCAGAAAAATACACGGGTTAGTATGCAAGGTCAAACTTCTTCAAATAAAATATAGCATGCACCCCCAAACGCCTCCCTTAGACATAAAATCAATCAACCTATAGTTAGGTATTAGTTTCTCGATGAGGACGCATCTGTGGTTCCCTTCTAGGATTCCCTCGAACCCATGAGAATTTATTTACCATTTCTTTAAACCATACACTGCATTTTAATCTGGGCACAGCTTACCCAAGTTAGCAACTCTAGACTGCAACCAGAGTTTAAGAACCAGTTTTCCCTCTCCATATACCCTGGACGCATGCCTAAAATGACAGATAATGATTATGCACTAGGCCGTAACCATGGCCATCGCATTCCATGGATTTCAGATCCATAAAGGCATGGGTAGGGGTTATAATTGAAATACATTTCAGATCAATCGTATACCTAAAAAACATGGATGGTTTCTTAATATCTTGAATACATAAAAACTGTAAAACAAAAGGCTCTTGAAATACCTGCAGTACATCGCATCGATTTTCTGTCAAATCGTGGGTGGAATCCTCATCATATACACAGCAAATCCTTCAACTCGTATGGACCGGTTTCTACAGCCCAAAACACAGCGATGGCATAAAAAGAATCATGGATTTGTTCTTTAATCTGCTCTACAGCGAGGTTCAACCAGAATGAAAATCTTGAAAGAGCAGGTGCTTCCCCTTTCTACTCAAACGCAACAGCAACCAAAAGGCAGGCTAATTCTCCTTATTACCCATAATTGCAGATAGCAGACACGCACGCTTCTATCAACTAGGCTAAGGCGATCTCAAGGAAGACAAGAGAGAATCCAACACAAAAAAAAGGACCGGTTTTTCTACACTATGATCCATGATTTTGTTCCATCGACTTGCAGAGGATACACAGTGGATGGACCGGTTTTCTCTTCTTAGTCAAAGCAATTCTACCAATTTTGCAATCGGCATAGGATCTGGACTATCCACATTGTGCTCGGTGAGGTGCCAACAACACGCAAGGGAAATAGCCTACAGGGTGGATCCATTTTACCTCAACGCATTCCTCATTCAAAACAAAAGGTTGAAGGGTATGATAGGATTGATAAAGATTTTATTCCACTTCAAGAGTCTGTTCTGCAACACTCAGATGGTGTAGGACGTTCCCGACCAATTTCTGCCTGAGGATGTTAAGACGTCAATTTTATCCTTGAGAAAAATATTGTGCCGTGAACCCACGTTAGTACGGTTCCTGGGTGATAGCGTGAAGAACAAAAAGGGTTTCACTGTCAAAATTGACACCTGCTAGCTCCCTCCTAGCCATATCGCTCTAGGGTTTTGGGATTCAGAAAAGCATTGGATTTGTTAGCTAAGCAATAGATAGACACCAAAACATCATTCAAGAATTGATTGACTTATAATCTAGCAGAAATCATGCATATGGTCTGGCAAAAGTAAGCTAAAATAGCTTAGGTTTGAATCGTAGTTATTTAATAAAAAAAATAGCTTACGAGTTGAACCTTACTGGCATTTCAGATCTGAATCATGCTAGATTATTGGCTCTCGTCCCATTCTCTATTGTATGCAAGACAGCTTAGATCTTACCTGCATTTCAGATCTGGATCATTCTGGAGTGTTCGTTCTCATTCCCTCCTTTCCATGCACCATCATCCCCTTCTTTCCAGAAGTAAGCAAACATCCTTCTGAGCAAAGATCCCGAAGGCAGCCTGCTATAGCACTCCAATCCTCTCCTTTTTTCGTTTTTTTCAGTCTATTTAATAACCAGAAAAAATAAAAGAGCAAACGGTCCCTTTCTTTGGGTGCGCCAAGCGCTCCTTAATCAAGGCAGCAAATTCTGCCGTTTCTTTTTGCTGAGACCGGCCTCTCTTAATTTCTCTGTCAAGAATTCAGCTGGAGGCACGCATTCAGCCTACACCAGTCTTTTCTTCTTTCAACCAATTTATTTAATTTCCTTACACCAAGGCAGAACTCTTGACCCCAACGCAGAGATCTTTCTTCCTTCATATAGCGTGGGCTGGATTTCCCCACTAATATGTATTTACTGCTCGTATAAAGTTTACTGATACGCATAGCTATTCTAAAGGAACCGTTTTAGGAAAGACCTATCGGAAATAATGATACTGTCATAATCTCCGGAAAATCCCTTCAATCTACCGGTTTGCCACGGTTCTTACTCATAAATGAGTAGTCAACAATTTTCAAAGGAAAACGCGACTCCTTTATAAAGAACACCAGCCCTTTCATGCCTTTGCTTTGATACGTATTATATTTCCGTCTATGCTTTTAGGGTTACTAAAAGAATAGTTGTAGCTATAAATATATATGTATAAACATATAGATATCATATAGTGTCTTAGGTGAACTAAGGAATTAGCAAAAGTAAAATAGGTTACTGTGTGTTAGTTCAAGCAAATGGTACATCACCATTTGAACTTTATCGGGGGTGAGCTTGTGATGATATATTTCTATGGTGTCATATCATCCCTCAACAAAATCGTTCTTAGCTTGTTGCCCCTTTAGTCGAGGTCACAAGTACTTAAAATTCTATTGCCATCATTTCTTAGATAGCATAATTATTGCGAAGTCGAGTCCCCAAAAGTCACCCTTAGAACCTCCCTTCTCAAGTGCATCTGTGATACCATGGCATCAAGGAAATGGTTCCGTAACCATTCGCATTTTCTCCTAAGTGGTTATACTCATTTCTTTTATTCTTTATGTTTTCCGTCATTAAGCTGTGTCCACGTCCTAAGCCTACAGCTTGGAAGTTAGACCATATTAATTTTTATCATTTTTCTTCTGGCGGGGCCTTGGCCTTGAGCTCCTCACCAGAAGAATGAGTACATCTTACATTCATAAAACTTGAATTTCTTGGGGTGTATAAGAGGGACATTACATCCTTCCCCCCTAAAATCAACACCGTCTTCGGTGTTCTTGTCCTTCGACCATTTCCCTCGTATCGTGAGTCGTATTTTCTTCTTTTCATATCTTCATTATGAACCCTGGAGATCCTTTGGTACTTCTCAATTCCCCATCATTCAAGACCCGCAATTACCTGCACAAGGTTCGAGTCTAGCCAAAAAAAATTCTCAGCAATTCATGTTCAAAATTGTAATTCAATTAAACATATGCCATAGATTCTTTTGCATTGTAATAATATGCAATTTCTTGGTGTTCCTTTATGCCATGATATCCAATCATTTTCATAATTCAAATAAAACATGGTTACTACCCTTTTCCATTGGCTTTATCTCCAACATTTGGTCAATTAGGTCGTCCTCTACCTGAGGAACCCTTTTTCCCCTTAATCACTGTAACAGTCTTTTGGAAAAGAAATTTAACATGTTTTTATGCTCGTTATGTTTTTCGAAACTCCCTTGAGTTTCTTTTTCCTTTTTCTGGTGTGGACTTACAATAATTCTGAGGTTACTCTCCTCAGTGACATCAAACAACGTCCTGTCTTTCCAGATGTCCAAATTTTTGCCTAGGTCTTTTGCCACACCCCATGCCTAACACCAATGTGCTCACGTGGCAATCGCTTTCCTAACACCATTGTGCTCCCGCAGCATGTATGCTTAACACCAGGGTGCTCACGCGGCAATCACTTGCCTAACACCACTGTGCTCCTGCAGCATGTATGCCTAACACCAGTGTGCTCACACGGCAATCACTTGCCTAACACCACTGTGCTCACGCAGCATGTAAATTTTCCTTGTTCACATTTGTACAAATTTTTTAACTTTGATTATTGCAACGTGCACTCTAGGGTGCTTTCATGACTCTATTGTCATTGTATCGGTTCATGAATCAACTACTCAGTGAGTCAAAGCATTCATTGACAACCCAAAAATTCAATAATCAATTTTCATAATTTGTATCAATTTTTAATAGTCATTCACAAGCTACACATACTTGTAAACAAAACAAGAGAATTACTCCTTACTCCCTTTTCTGAGTAAATGAGCGTAACTTACATACACAAATAGATTTATATACCATAACGTACTTCGATGTAGCAATGGTCATAATCTTCGTGAAACCTGCAATGTTAGTATGACAACAACATCATCAACAGTTAGCCTTTGTTTATAAAAACACTCGAGGTTCAGCAATTATATTAAGTAAAACAATACCCATACTTAACCTCCTTATCTATGGCAACAAATATTTCCTAACGGTTGGCTCCAACCGTTAATGTTCCTGGCCTATCCTGCCATGTTAGCATATCACATTATACAGCATTCATCAACTTACTAATCAATATCAAATCCATTTCAGCTCTTAAGATGCCAATCTTAGCATCACCCAAGCAACAATAATGTTCCCAAATTCGTAATGGTTTTATTCACAAGACTACCAACAAGATCATTTAATCTAGCTCGGGAATTCAATTATAGGGTTCTTGCTAAAATCTAAAATAGACATATGATAGCAATAAAATAGTCTATTTGGTTAGCATATCAATACCCAAAATGGAAAAAATACCATCTGTGGGCAAATCAAAACATAGGATAGTTTAAAAATAAAATAAAAAACTCAAAATCGTCATCCACTTTTCAAACCTCCATTTTCAGCTGTGATTCAACATTCTTTACACATTAAATCAGATCTTTAATGTTCAGTTTACCAGGAAGGAGACTAAATGCCAAAGAAAACTCTCCAAGAATCATATTCCAAATCAATACAATTTTAGTAACAAGTTCAGAGTTGATACCTGATTAAATTGGAAGCCAAATAAGGATTTCGATCTCAAATACTCAACCACAAGGTTAATAGATCACACATATCAACAGTAATTCCAACTAAGGAAAATCAGAGGTATTTCATTCATGACTCTTCCATTAACCTTATCTAATTCAAATACAAAACAAGGTCCTGGTCTATGCCCATACATACAATCATTAGATCTCGACAGAATTCAATTTATAAACAGATCTATCCTTGCAAACTCATAGCACCACGAGATCGGAATTCCCATACATGAGATCTATACATGCAGCCATACACGAGTATCAGGTCTAACAGGATTAATTTTCCTATGATCAGATCTATCCTTTCCAATTTCATACAGCCAAGGAAATATGGATCTCATACACCTAATCTTTATCTAAAATGCACGCTAGAATTCATGCAAAAATCACAGAAAATAATCATAACCATATCCATATTTAAAAGACCTGGATGCATAAGGAAAATCAAGCAAACTCACAAAATATACTCATGTATAAAGCTATGAGTCTCTAATTCCCCTTTTACTATTTTAACAGAACCTACCATAGTACTCTCGTCGACCATGAGTTTGACCAAGAAGACTTCCATACCTCTTTCAAGTCTATTGGGGCAAACCAAAATAGAGATGAAGCAATCGTCTTAGCTAGTTGTAAACATATTCGTGCGTGATCAAGGGAATAATCAGATACCTTTGTACTTACATGCTCGGGTCTCACATTGAGCTGACAAGGTATTGGGTCATCTTTGTTGTGATTTTCGGGCCAAAGTTCCCACCTCCCTGCACAACTCCAAGTTCAGTAGTCATGTAGTTCCAAAATAAAACATGTAGGAGCGTTTTGAGCCTAATTAGGCCCAAGTGTTTCAACTCCGGCTCTGATACCATATGTAGTGTACCTCTTGTACCTAGATTCCATTATGTGTGACAAAGGGGGAAAATTGTTTTCCATTTACTGTTGCTAAAAAATGAATCAATGTTGTTAGTGGCATATATTTTTTTTTTACGTGGCATTATAGGGAAGTATGCCCAATGCTATTAACCGTGCAGCAAACATCATTTTCTGAAAGTATTTTGGTTATAGATCAACCATTAGTTATTACAACCATTTGTTCATTTCTACCATTTATATTATTACATGATGCATTGAAGGCGAGGGCCTTGGATCAGAACTTTCTGCCTTTTTCACCACATGAGGCTGTACATACACATTAACCATTGTAAAACTAATATTAAAACATTCATAGAAGGGTCACTCAACCATTTATACCATAACAGATAAAAGATCAACCAAGAACATCTAGGGGCATAAAAATAGTACACATCAAGACACATAATACAAATAATACACATCACGACACCGATATACGTGGTTCACCCCAAACTCGGGGTTACGTCCACCAAACTGCAGCATCATATAATATTTTTTCCAAAAACTGATTACAAACGGAAACCACTCTGTTTGCCTTTTCTGCCTGTTTACATTTCAGGACTCCCATTCACAGGGTATTTCCCGTATTCCTATTATTGCTTCAGGTGAGCATTTTTAGCACAAGCTAGGAATCCACATTCATTAGTAAGTCATGACACCTATCTAGACTTACCTACAAGAGCAAAATATAAGTTTGCACATAATGAGATATACGTATATATATATACCAACTCATTACCATACTATCTACCCATAAGGTAGATAATTCTAAACACATAAAAGACAGCTCAAAATTTATTAACTACCTAGATGTCAAAGTATGAACAAAATCAACTCAATAGCAGGTATGTGATACCTAAGCATATCGCCTGAAAAACCAGGAGGCCTTCCTGCTCCTGGGAAAACGTAGGCAATTAAATTCATGTTACATTCTTTGGTTTTAAAATGTGGCAGCTAAGATTTCTGAAGGAACAAGTCATTTACCAAAAGTGCAACAAGGAGCACAACTCCTTTGTGCATGCAGAAAAATACACGGGTTAGTATGCAAGGTCAAACTTCTTCAAATAAAATATAGCATGCACCCCCAAACGCCTCCCTTAGACATAAAATCAATCAACCTATAGTTAGGTATTATTTTCTCGATGAGGACGCATCTGTGGTTCCCTTCTAGGATTCCCTCGAACCCATGAGAATTTATTTACCATTTCTTTAAACCATACACTGCATTTTAATCTGGGCGCAGCTTACCCACGTTAGCAACTCTAGATTGCAACCAGAGTTTAAGAACCAGTTTTCCCTCTCCATATACCCTGGACGCACGCCTAAAATGACAGATAATGATTATGCACTAGGCCATAACCATGGCCATCGCATTCCATGGATTTCAGATCCATAAAGGCATGGGTAGGGGTTATAATTGAAATACATTTCAGATCAATCGTATACCTAAACAACGTGGATGGTTTCTTAATATCTTGAATACATAAAAACTGTAAAACAAAAGGCTCTTGAAATACCTGCAGTACATCGCATCGATTTTCTGTCAAATCGTGGGTGGAATCCTCATCATATACACAGCAAATCCTTCAACTCGTATGGACCGGTTTCTACAGCCCAAAACACAGCGATGGCATAAAAAGAATCATGGATTTGTTCTTTAATCTGCTCTACAGCGAGGTTCAACCAGAATGAAAATCTTGAAAGAGCAGGTGCTTCCCCTTTCTACTCAAACGCAACAGCAACCAAAAGGCAGGCTAATTCTCCTTATTACCCATAATTGCAGATAGCAAACAGGCACGCTTCTATCAACTAGGCTAAGGCGATCTCGAGGAAGACAAGAGAGAATCCAACACAAAAAAAGGACCGGTTTTTCTACACTATGATCCACAATTTTGTTCCATCGACTTGCAGAGGATACACAGTGGATGGACCGGTTTTCTCTTCTTAGTCAAAGCAATTCTACCAATTTTGCAATCGGCATAGGATCTGGACTATCCACATTGTGCTCGGTGAGGTGCCAACAACACGCAAGGGAAATAGCCTACAGGGTGGATCCATTTTACCTCAACGCATTCCTCATTCAAAACAAAAGGTTGAAGGGTATGATAGGATTGATAAAGATTTTATTCCACTTCAAGAGTCTGTTCTGCAACACTTAGATGGTGTAGGATGTTCCCGACCAATTTCTGCCTGAGGATGTTAAGACGTCAATTTTATCCTTGAGAAAAATATTGTGCCGCGAACCCACGTTAGTACGGTTCCTGGGTGATAGCGTGAAGAACAAAAAGGGTTTCACTGTCAAAATTGACACCTGCTAGCTCCCTCCTAGCCATATCGCTCTAGGGTTTTGGGCTTCGGAAAAGCGTTGGATTTGTTAGCTAAGCAATAGATAGACACCAAAACATCATTCAAGAACTGATTGACTTATAATCTAGCAGAAATCATGCATATGGTCTGGCAAAAGTAAGCTAAAATAGCTTAGGTTTGAATCGTAGTTATTTAATAAAAAAAATAGCTTACGAGTTGAACCTTACTGGCATTTCAGATCTGAATCATGCTAGATTATTGGCTCTCGTCCCATTCTCTATTGTATGCAAGACAGCTTAGATCTTACCTGCATTTTAGATCTGGATCATTCTGGAGTGTTCGTTCTCATTCCCTCCTTTCCATGCACCATCATCCCCTTCTTTCCAGAAGTAAGCAAACATCCTTCTGAGCAAAGATCCCGAAGGCAGCCTGCTATAGCGCTCCAATCCTCTCCTTTTTTCCTTTTTTTCAGTCTATTTAATAACCAGAAAAAATAAAAGAGCAAACGGTCCCTTTCTTTGGGTGCGCCAAGCGCTCCTTAATCAAGGCAGCAAATTCTGCCGTTTCTTTTTGCTGAGACCGGCCTCTCTTAATTTCTCTGTCAAGAATTCAGCTGGAGGCACGCATTCAGCCTACACCAGTCTTTTCTTCTTTCAACCAATTTATTTAATTTCCTTACACCAAGGCAGAACTCTTGACCCCAACGCAGAGATCTTTCTTCCTTCATATAGCGTGGGCTGGATTTCCCCACTAATATGTCTTTACTGCTCGTATAAAGTTTACTGATACGCATAGCTATTCTAAAGGAACTGTTTTAGGAAAGACCTGTCGGAAATAATGATACTGTCATAATCTCCGGAAAATCCCTTCAATCTGCCGGTTTTCCACGGTTCTTACTCATAAATGAGTAGTCAACAATTTTCAAAGGAAAACACGACTCCTTTATAAAGAACACCAGCCCTTTCATGCCTTTTCTTTGATACGTATTATATTTCCGTCTATGCTTTTAGGGTTACTAAAAGAATAGTTGTAGCTATAAATATATATGTATAAACATATAGATATCATATAGTGTCTTAGGTGAACTAAGGAATTAGCAAAAGTAAAATAGGTTACTGTGTGTTAGTTCAAGCAAATGGTACATCACCATTTGAACTTTATCGGGGGTGAGCTTGTGATGATATCTTTCTATGGTGTCATATCATCCCTCAACAAAATCGTTCTTAGCTTGTTGCCCCTTTAGTCGAGGTCACAAGTACTTAAAATTCTATTGCCATCATTTCTTAGATAGCATAATTATTGGGAAGTCGAGTCCCCAAAAGTCACCCTTAGAACCTCCCTGCTCAAGTGCATCTGTGATACCATGGCATCAAGGAAATGGTTCCGTAACCATTCGCCTTTTCTCCTAAGTGGTTATACTCATTTCTTTTATTCTTTATGTTTTCCGTCATTAAGCTGTGTCCACGTCCTAAGCCTACAGCTTGGAAGTTAGACCATATTAATTTTTATCATTTTTCTTCTAGCGGGGCCTTGGCCTTGAGCTCCTCACCAGAAGAATGAGTACATCTTACATTCATAAAACTTGAATTTCTTGGGGTGTATAAGAGGGACATTACAATGTCCTCATTGTAATAATGCTTACAATAATGTCCTTTTCTCCTAAACCACGCAACTATCTAACCTATCTTACCAAACCTACCCAAACATAGAATATCTAGCTTATCCATTCCTATAATAGCCTACCCTACCCTAATCTAGCATGAACTAC
>LPNX011039225.1:38853-65066 GCA_001517045.1 Pseudotsuga menziesii
CTACCATAAAATCAATTTGGAAGTAAACTTGTCTCATTAATATAATTGGATTTGGATTTGTTTCTTGGAGTGAGTATCTTTTTATGTTAATAATATAATTGAGATATGAAAATATGGAGTTTTTTCATGTTAATAATGTAATACTCTCTAGTTACTTTTGATATTTTTTGTTATTGTTATTTGTTTTTAATGAAACAAGTAAATTTAAATTTTATATATAATTGGAAATTGAAAGTTTTAATAGTTGTACAGTAAATTGATAGAAACTTGGGTTTAAAAACATTTATCAAACCTCACCATTCTTTAAGAAAACAAGTGGTCAATGCTTGAGTGAGTTGGTTATTTGTTATAAAAGTCCTAGGCAAGGGAAAAGTGTGAGTTGGTTATTTGTTATAAAATTCCTAGGCAAGGGAAAAGTGCATGCAGGAGGGATGAGAAAAGAAAACAAAAAAGAAATAAGAGAGGAAAAAGAAATGTCAAGGATCACTAGAGGTGAAGGCTAAGTGAAATGTATCCATGAGAGAGCATCTAGGTTCTGGAATAACTTACTCTCTATAGTTACTAGTGGAAACTTGAAGCTACAAGAAGAGTATTTTTTAAACCCAAGAGTTTAGGTAAGGGGATGGAATCAAGCAAGCTTGTTGCAAATTCCAAAGACAGGGTGGTGTGTGGCTCTTAACACTAAAATTTATAGATATGATTTCTAACTTGTTTTCTTTCTGAGTATAGACCTAGATATGTGAATTATTTCTAATGTTGTTATACTTTAAAAAAAATTATGAGTTAGGATTAATGGTTTTCCGAGTATAGTCTTTTGGATTAAATTATAGTCAATAATAGACTATGCCAATGCTTTTCTTTAGTATTACTGGATACTAGTGATGTCATTAACCGAAGTAAAATACATTGGACTCGAATGTATTCCTTTGTACAATAAAAGAAACTAAAAATAAAAATAAACCCTCTCCACGTAGTCATAAACTCTCTTACTGTATTTAGGACGGCATAGGAGATTTAAAAATTTGAAAGGAATATACATATAAAGATGCATCCATTTATCGTCATATTGATAAAATGAACAAAACCGAAACATAAATTCCAAGAGTTAACTGAATAGAGCTGAAACATATTAACCAAAAATAAACTGAATAGAGCTCTGAAACCCCAGCATTAAGTTTAAGATAACGACTAAGTAAAAAAACCATCTTCACACACATAATGGTTTCTTTCCTTTTCAGGAAATAAAATTCAGTTAAAAATCGAGATCAACAAACTCTAACTTTTTAATAATTTCACTAAGTATTAGAAAATGCAACGAGGTACAGTATTGTCGTATAAATGCAAGTAAACCCTAGGATTATCTTCTACTTGAATAGGGTTCCATTCTCAATATAAAGGATAAAGCCGAATGTAAGAGGTTAAAAACTACAAAATGACTTAATCAAATGTCCAAATTGTAAACATGTCGATAGGTATTCAAAACCTGTGAAACTTTTAACAAATTAAAATTCCCGAGGTTAAACCCTTAGTTCGGATATCTTTCTGCATGACGACAAAATATCATCGAGGAATAGATCCAAATGATAATCACAGACTGAGAACATGACTGTGAAACTATGCAATGCCTCCTTTAAAGAAGCGGAACACAGAAAGAGCCAGGAGCTTAAACCCTCACTTACGTGTTAAACCAAAGAACTTTTTCCTTAGCGGCCATCCATGTAGATGAAGAGTGGAGTAAATAAGGATTAGTGAAAATTTATTTTAAATGAAAGAGAAAGTAAGTCAATCTATTACAAAGATAATAAGAATATACCAGCTCTTTACTTGATAAACATATGTCAAGAGTTTTCTGAATAACAAAGACCTCTGTTTAAACGAGATATTTAGATGAATGCTAACCATATGTGAAATATTAGAGCAGTAGCCACGATCTCTCACCTAGGGTTCTTCGAGGAGCGAGTGTGGAGAGAGTCGTCATTTGCCATGAGCATGCTTGGGGTTGGGGAGCAGACTCCCCCCCTCCCTTATCTAGTGAGGACACCTTTCGGATGTTGATTGATCCGCAAGGATTAAAAGATGTTGCTCCATCTGTCCCAAAATTCATTAAAAAACTTGAAACTATTCCTCAAATCGCTTTGGTAACGGAACAACCAATAAGGATTACTTTGGATTTGGCAAAACGTGGACTGGTTGGGCAATTCATGGGTCTTAGGCCCTTTTCCAAAACCACTAACAATTGGATCCAATGTAACTGGAGCCGAGTGATACAAAACAATGTAACTTATTATGCGGTAGGTAAAGGGTTCTTCACCTTCGAGTTTATTGCAAAATAAGATTGAGATGTCCTATTCAAGAGTGGTCCCTATTTCATGGGAACGAAAGGGATGTAGCTCAATAAGTGGATGGTAGAATTTGATCCCTCAATGGATGTACCTAAGGAGGTTCTCGTATGGGTCCATTTTCCCAACTTGCCGGTGCATTGCTAGAATACCTAGTCATTGCAGCATATTGGAAATGGTGTGGGGTGATACATCGACAAAGTAGGATCCAAATACCAATACTCTTGCACAAGGATCTACGTGGAAGTAGATCTGGAAGCCAGGGTACTAGAAGCCATCAAACTCACAGTGGGTGCATGGCATCATTTTAAAAAACTGGATTACAAAAATCTAACTTTCAAATACAGAAGCTGCCACGAATCCGAACACTTTCAAAGAAACTTCCCAAAATCCCAAGAAACAGATAAGGAAGCCGAAGAAGGATGTCAACAAGCCAAAAAAGCCAAAACCGCCTCAAAACTGAAAGGCAAAAAATTACAGGCGCTCCTGCAAACCATGCAAATCCTTCGGAGGACTAGTGAAACCAAAAAGAATCCTTGAATTCAGGAAACAGATTTGAGGATCTGGAAATTCACAACATGGATCTGGAGGAGAATGAAAAAAGGGAAACAAAATTTGAGCCACCAGAAGCCCAAGAATCCATCAAGGAGAAATATATCGAGGAATATCATGTCAACCTTGGATCTAACTCAGAAATAAATTCAGAAATTGAAGGTGCAGAAACAAGCAACTCCCCAATCACACCAAAAAAAGCCACGAGGGGAAGGAATTCCAAGAAAAAGAAGAGAGAAAAGAAAACCAATGTAGACGTGCTGTAAGGATTGCATAAAACTATCAAGTGGATTATAAACACCCACAACACCAAAAATCAAGGCGAGGACCCTAAAGGAGCTAACTCCTCCCAAGCAAGTAAATAATGGATTTTGTCTCCTAGACCTATAGAGGGTTCGATAGAAATAATAAAGAGGAATCCCTAAAAGGCATCATACGCATGATGACCCCAGAAATCCTCCTAATCCAGGAGACTAAATTGGAGGTCTGTGGCCTTCTCCAAGAAAGTAAGATGTTTTGGAAAAAAAGACAAGGAATTGCAGTGAGCGCAAGAGGTGCATCAGGGGGGCTTAGCACCTTTTGAGACAACTCAATATTCGATCTATGTGAATAAGAAATATGCACTTAATGGATCTTCACCAAGATTCTTCACAAAGACTCCGGTCATCATGTAAGTCTCTTCAATCTGTATGTTTTAGTCCTCTTCTCTGACAAAATAGATTGTTGGGATAACCTTAAATCCTTTCTGAGTACACACAATCCCAAGAACATTATTATAGAGGGGGATTTGAATATAACCCTGTCACTGAAGGGAAAAAAATGGGGACCCCCGGTCATATATCCAGGTAGAGAATGGGTGCAAGAACCCATTCTGGATTGGGAGTTCGTAGATATTAAACCACCAAAAGGAAAATTCACCTGGTCTAACAAAATATTGGGACCACCTTACATTGTAACACCATTGGATAGGTTTCTTGTCAAAAATACCTTCCTAGTCTTCGGTCTCACAGCCACTTCTGTACTGCTGCCACATTATGTATTAGATCACAAGCCTATCGTCCTAGATCTATCTTTTGAGAAAAACCTGGGCCCCATCCCCTTTTCCATTAGTCCTCTCTGGATACAACAGGAAGGGTTTATGGAGATAGTATCCCAAGCCTGGAACAGGTATATCCAAGGTTTTCCTTTCTACGTGTGGGAATAAAATCTGAGAATCCTCAAAAGGGCCTTGAAAAGCTAGACAAGATCAATCAAACCAGTGAGAACCAAAAGACAAGATGCCCATGATGAGCTCGAGAAACATCAGATAGTCATGGAAGACACTGTCGTGACTTAAGATCTATTGAATCATGAAGCCAAGCTCTAAAAATCGTATCACCGATCCTGTAGGGAGGAGGAAGAGTTCTAGAACCAAAACGATAGACGTATTTGGCTACTAGTCGGAGACAAGAATATCAAGCAAAATTCCACAACCATTTCAAAACAGTAAATGAAATCCAGCACCAAGGGCATGAGATAAGACTTTTCGAAGGCATAAAGCAAGCAGCTCACTCCTTCTTCAAAGAGTTGTAATCTTCTCCTAACGAGGCCAACTAAACTATACATCTCTGTCAGATACTATTGCCTTTGGCAATCCATGCAATTTGAAAATCTCCTTCATGAAGATCTTTGCAATTTCATCAGTCTTATGCGTAGACTTAACTGGTATAAAATGGGATTCCTTTGTCAACTTGTCCTCCACAACCATGATGGAATCACTTTTTCTCCAAGTCATTGGAAATCCTATAATCAAATCCATGGAAATAAATTCCCATTTCCATTCCAGAACTGGAAAAGGATGCAACAAACGTGCTGGGTGTTGATGCTCAACCTTCACCTGTTGACATTTCATGCACCTGGAAATGTATCAACCATGTCCTTTTTCATTCCTGGCCAAAAGTATTGCTTTTTGGTTGTAGCAATTGTTTTCTGATATCCTGGGTGACCAGAATATGGAGCTTGATGGATCTTGTCCATAACAAATCTCCTCAAATATGCTACATTTGGAATTTAAATTATGTTATTATAAGTAAGAAGTCCATCTTCTTCCAATTTATATCCCTCATACTTTTTTTCAAGTATTTGTTGCTGTAATTTGTCCTTGACCTGCACATACAATTCATCTTTAGCAACATAATTAACAATATGCTTCCTCAACTCTAATTGGCAAACACTAGCAGATTCCACATGCATTTCCTACACCTTCTTGATGAGCGCATCAACTACATCAACTACCTTATTCTCTTTCCCCTTTATGTGCTTGATCTCAAAATCAAACTCACATAAAAAATCCATTCATCTATCTTACCTAGCATTCAGAGTAGGATGATCAAACAAATACTTCAGACCACAATGGTCTGTCCTTAGCTCAAATATTCTTCCCATCAAGTAATGCCTCCACATCTTGAGAGCATGTACTATGGCTACAAGTTCCAGATAATGAGTAGCATATTTCTTCTCATGTTCCTTGAACTTTCTTGACTCATAACATATCACGTGGTTGTCTTGCATAAGGACTCCTCCAAGCCCTTGATTGCATGCATCAGTACACACCACAAAATATCTCTCTAGGTATGCAACTTTCAAGACTGACGCATAGGTGAGAAGATTCTTCAACTGCTGGAAGCTTTCTTCACACCTCACTTTCCATTCAAACTTTATTCCCTTCTTTTGCAAAGAAGTAATGGCATGTGCAACCTTGGAGAATCCATGAATGAATCTCCTATAGTATCCTGCAAGTCCCATAAAAGATCTTACATCTATCACGTTTCTTGGAGTAGGCCAATTAATTATGGCTTCAATCTTGTCATGTTCCATAGATATACCCTCTTCTGAGATAATGTGACCTATGTACTGAATTCTATCTTTATAGAAGTCACACTTTCTCAACTTTGCATACAATCGATGCTCCCTAAGAAATATTAATATCAATCTCAAAATGATCTTCATGCTCTTCCTTGTTCTTAGAATAAACGAGAAAGTCATCGAGGAAAACAAGAACAAACTTATCCAAATACCTATTGAAGACACTGTTCATAAGGCACATAAATGTAGTTAGCACATTTGTGAGACCAAATGGTACCATTACAAACTCATAATTCCCATACCTTGTCCTGAAGGTTGTCTTATGAATGTCTTCATCCTTGATTCTCACCTGATGTTAACCCAATCTGAATTCAATCTTGGAAAACACCCTTGATCCTCTCATTTGATCAAAGTGGTCATAACTTCTAGGAAAAGGATATTTATTCTTCACCATAACCTTGTTCAACGGTCTGTAATCAATACACAATCTGAGTGTACCATCTTTCTTCCTTACAAACAGAATTGGTGCTCCCCAAGGAGACACACTTGGCCTGATATAGTTTTTATCCAACAACTCTTGCAGTGGCATCTCCATCTCTAACATTTCTGGCGTACTCATTTTGTAGGGTGTATGGGACACTGGTGCTTCTCCTAGCACAAGTTCAATCATGAAATCAATGTCCCTCTTTGGAGTAAGCCCTAGAATCTCATCAGGAAAAAAATCCCTGAATTCCTGCAATACCTGAAATTCCTCCAACCTAGGAGTTTCATTATCCACTACCTCCACAATATGAGTTGCATAAAACTAGAAACCCTTCCTATAAAATTTATTCAACTGCATTGCTAAAGTCTGCCTCACTGAAATTACCTTTAGAATGCCTCTTAAAACTCTTGGGTTCCCTTCTTCATCCATGCATTCAAAATTCTTATGGTAACAGTCAAGATTTACCCTGTGAGCTTCTAAACAATCCATTACAATGAGAAAATCATAGGGACCAAGGGGTAGAACATTCAAATCTACACAAGTAATGCATCCATTCATCACCAATGGACATTTCTATACCAATTCACTAACCTTTCTCTTATTTCCAGTGGATAGATGAACTAACCATGATTTTCTATGCCTTACTTTCTTGAAAGCATAAATATCCACTACTCTAGGAGCAATGTAATTGTGGGTAGAACCAGGGTCAATCAAAATAGAAACAGATTGCTCAACAATCTTACCTGCAACTTCAACCACAGTCGATTCGTGGTCTTCCTGGAAGTTCTCCACCCTCACTACTTGACCCACTGTTTTTTACTCTTGAAGGTTGCAAGCTCGCTTTGCACTCTCATTTTTGAGTAGATAATTCCTACATATGTAGGGTCCTCCACATCTCCAACATTGGAGTGCTTATCTGATCTTCTGTGGATCTCTTGGATTTTCTCCCACCACTCTGGCTAGCTTCTTCTCATCTTGGGATGGTTGCTTTTGCTGATTCTTGAAGTTAGAAGGTTTAAAACCTTTCTTCCTTTGGTCAGAATTCTCATTCTTTCTGTCCTTCCATGTCTTATGATAGTCAAATTTTCCTCCGTTTTGTTTAGCAATACCTAGATTTCCTTATTGCTTCTTCTAGATTTCTAGGCTCATAAAACTCAATTCTATCTTTGTAATACTGAGGCAATCCTCTCAAGAAACGCTGGATTTTCACTTTCTCATCCTTGATGTACCTGACATACCTCAACAACTCCAAGAACTTGTTTGCAAAATATTCCATGGTCTTCTATCCCAATATCAGCTTATGAAATTCTTTGATCTTGTCATCATAGTACTTGTCAGAGAGGTATTTCTTCTTGAAATACTGCTCAAACAGTCTCCACAATATTTTACTTTCATTAATCTTCTTCACTTTCCTGAAGTGCTCCCACCATATAAATGCTCTTCCAGTCAAATTGAAGATGGCTACTCTAGCCTTCATATTTCCTAAATAGTCCCGAACTTGGAAATATTTCCTCATCCCAAGAAGCCAAGTTTCAGCTTCTTGACCATTCTTTATCTCTCCACTGAAGATAGGAAACCTCACCTTCTTAAACTCATCATGTGAATGGTTCTGACAACACTTCCTCTCATTCCTGTGAGAAGAGGAACTTGAATCACTAGTGGATCCTTCAGAATCAGATGACTCACTAGGAGATCTATTTCTCCTTCTAATGGTGCTCTTACTTCCTTTCAGCCTTAATGTCCAGTCCCCAGAGTTCATCCTCCTATGAATATCTTTCAGAATTTGTAGCATGGCTGTATTCAGTTATTTCTTCTCTTCCTGAGCCTTAACCAACCTTTCATTATCTACCCTGTAGCTCTGCATCTCCACCCTGAGGCTTCTCATGGTAGTTGCAAAATCTGGGGGAGTATATTGAAACCTCCTCCCATCAGAATCTCTCTCAGCATTTCCAACTCGGACATGCCACCCCATGGCATCCTCCTCATGCTCATAGGGATCCTGTGCATCATTCATGCCGTAGGTTCTCATGGCTGAGCCAAACACCCACTTTCCAATATGCACTATGACTCTGCAAAATGTGTTATCAAATACCATTTGTTAGATATAGAGTAATTCAAAATCAAAACCATTTACTTATTTTCACCTGGCTTATCTAGGCCCAAAGCTGTAATCAACAACTTTGTTAACTATTCAACCTAGTCCTTTCAGGCCTGACACTGCAATCCCCAGCACTGATACCACACTGTAGTGTTGTCACCATTCTATAGATACCACTCTGTAACGTACTACAATGCTGGTATTCTAGCATATTCTTATCCCTTTCACTATCCATACTGGTCCATCCAGGCCCAATGTTGCAACCAACAGCTCTCATACCACTCTATAGTGTACCCATACCCCATTATGATGTAGAATTAAAATTTTCATTTCCAAATCTTTACTGTTCATTGAAACATAGGGCATGGCCACAAACTACTTCTTGACATTTCCAACACTGTCATGCTCCCTCCCATATTCCATTGACCAGTTTGATGATCTGCAAGGAAATATCTTAGAGGAGATCAGATGGCGGAGAGAAATAGCGATGAAAATCAATGATCACAAATTGTCTTGTATCTAGAATCAAATCAACGGCTGAGAATCATCCCGCAAAAATTGATGGCACAAAAAGCTTGAGTTACGGGATTGGGAATTATGGAAATCATGATACTAAGATCCCGCATCCCACATTCCGCATTCTGCATTCCCGCATTCTGCATTCCCGCATCTCGCATGTAGAAATGACCACTGGGAAAATCGATATTTGTGAAGCCACAACCGGCACCCTGCATCCCGCAAGTTGCGGAATGAAAAATGCGGAAAGCCATAATTCAAAAAAATACATCTCTGCATCTCGCATCCCGCAAGTTGTAGAAAGGGAATATAGGAAGGTCCAAATCTTCCAAAGGATGTCTTCCACATCCCGCAGCCTGCTTTGCAGAATGAACAATTGTGGAAGAAGCTTTCTGCTCGAAAATTGGACTTGCTATTCGAACTCTTTGAACATATTTGGCCATCCAGGCTAACATCAATCCAACATTCTAACACTGCAACTTAGTTTAACAATGCATTGAAGGAAACATACATAGATGCCTATAATTGCAGTTATTCAAAGGAACAATTCATCAATTCAACACATCCAACATTTTCATCATATTCCATCAAGCAATTACAATGCAAGAAATACAATTGCAGAAATTAACATTGCCAAGAACACTTATCTTGAGAATAACTTGTCCTGCAACTAGCTATGTCACAAAAACGTTCCACCCAACCATAGGCTCGTGCACTCATCAATCTCTCAGCAACACTACCACCCCCGAGCTGGGCATGATTTCATCAAGGAATAAGGGAACACTAGCAGACTCATACATAGCCAAGGGTTCAACAAAACTTATCCAAGCTAACATAGTTGGGTTTATTAGGATCCAAGGTAAAACAAACCAACATATGGGTTTCACAGTCCACTCGGCCAAGTCATCTCACAGTTGGGTTTCATAGACTGTTCACAATCAATCCAACATTCACCTTAAGGACCAGTCAAGCCAACATATGGGTTTATTATATTGTACATAGTCAACCCATCTCACTGTTGTGTTTATTAGGCTACCTAGCCAAGCCAACATTCACAATTGGGTTTATCACAATGTCTAGCCAAAGTTACTCACAAGTTCAAATGCAAAAAGACACATCCAAGCCAACAGATGGGTTTATCAGGATACCAGCCAAGCCATGTTTCTAGTTGGCTTTAACAAGATTCTAAGGAAATGGGAGGAAGAACTTCTAAGCTAGTGAGGTCATATACAGAGCTAGTAACACCTTCACAAGACCTATATGGCCTGTCTTCCCCAATGCATACACACCTAACACAAGGAAGTGTCCCCTTGTCCGATCCACAGTCCCTTAGGCTACACCTTCCCTTATAGTGCTCTTCAAGATGTGCATAGTAGGTTCACCAACCACTCTTATATTATTATGAGGTTCCACACTAGGTTTATCAAGAACATTCTACGTCTCTCCCATTCCTAAGTCTTGTACATAGTTCAGAACCGAGCGAGGGTGCACAACACAACAACCACCAAAAGACTTAGCAACATTGAAGTTACTCTGGAACATGAGTAACAGGGTCTCATACACTTGGTATTTCAAGATAACAATGCAACACAACAATCACAGTCTCTCCAAGGGAAAACACTTGCAGAAAGAGAAGGATACACACAGGAAGAGCTTCCACGCGAATGGAGAATAATTAGATGATAAAGACGTCCCGCATCTCCCAAAATGTGAAATCCAAATGAAGACATAATGCATGAGAGAAAATAGCATATGATTCTGAGTTTTTTTCTTGCCCATGAAGTCAAAACATGACATTCAAAACTGGGTGCTCTACCCAATTCGAATTTTCCCATACTCTTCCCCTTCCCTACAATAACTACCTCAACCACATTATGGCATAATAAATGGTTGGGAAGAAAGACAAGAAAAATGGTACCTAAAAATTTTAATGGGATTTCCCCATCACACATGGCTTTTCCCAAACTAGTTCAAGGTTAACATTCCCTCCCCCTTATCCTCAGGACAATCATGCCCCCATCTCATTTTTTGTTGCATTGACATAGATAGCTGTGGTTTTTTCATTAATTTGCATATTTACATGATGTTTACAAATGTGCTTGGCTTAGCATAGAAACCATAGGAATCAACCATGATCTCCTATATACCAAAGATTAATCAATGACAGGGCCTTGGAATTGAGCTCCTTGTCATGATTCCATATAATATTTACATCATACACATTAATGCAACACGGAAAAAACCGGGGTGTTATATCTTGAATATTTTATTTTTAAAGTATCATTTTATTACCTGTTTATCTAGAAAACAAAATATATAATATACCAAAAACAAAGAAACCTACAAACTAGAAAATTTAACTAGAAACCTACATATGGTTTACACTAAAAAAGTAAACCTACACGGTAGAAAATAAAGTGGAAACCTACTATGTGAAACTTTAAATTTATTATATGAAACACAAAAACCAAATATTATTCAGAGCTATACAATTTTGTTTCGAGAACTTGCTCATTTAGATGAGGGTTTGAATTTCATTTCATCTCTGCCCTTTAGACTAATTTTTTTTGATGTTTTGAAATTTAAATTACCCCGTCACATAAGGTTTTGTTAAAAAATTTACCCTTCAACCATGAATCAATACCTTCACCATCCACTGAAATCACATTAAATTTGCTACCCATAAATCAGAGTTGTGACTCTAGGATCAATTTTAACTTCTACAGAACTAGAATTTTGAAATTGATCAAGATATAAAAGAAATGACGAGTTGGATCACTGAAATGGATTGTAATAAGAATAGATAGTTGTATCCAATGGAAAATAACATTAACCCATCAACAAATTAATGAGTAACAATTAATAACGAATGTTGTAGTAGGTGGTGAAGTCAATTCCAACATTAAATACCCACTGTAGTGGTGAGTTATTTGTACCCCTCTTTTGGGGTGTTAGTACTCTTATGGTGATGAATATATATAGTGGAACCATAGGATATGTTTTTAATGATATGGAGACCTTCAACATGATGATGTTGAAGTTGTTGAAGTCAATGGAAAGTAACTTGTTTAAATATCATATGATATCTTTGAAAGAGTGCTTGAAACCCTTGCATGTGGTACCTTGGGTATTGAACCATGATGATGTATGGTCCTATTTGTGTTTATATGTCTATTGGCATGTATATGGAGGTAAATTCCATGTACATTCCTTGATACATCGAAGAATACTTTGAGGAAGACTTTGAAACTCTTGTAGTTGGTGGTATGGCCTTTGTCACTCTTATTTATGGGGTCTTTGACATCCTGGACATATTGAAGAATTCAAGGGTATTAGAACAAGAATTTGAAAATAAACCCATAATAGGGAGATATTCCTCATCAATCCATTTTCGTTTATATCTGGATCATCTTCTAACTTCTTACGGTTGAAGAGATATCAATTTGTGAAGTTGGTGTACCCCACCTTTTTGGGTGAGCCGACCAAACAAAAGAGAATTAAATTATTTGTAATTTTGAATTGCATGCCTGCCCAAGGTGATAAATTTTATCCATAACCTATATAAATAGAATATCAAACATTTCATTTGTTCATCATCAATTCTCTCAAGAATTTTGCTACTCTTGGATAAAAGTGCGAATTTTTGTGACAAAAACATTTCTCGGCATCTTCAATAAAATTTGCATAACTTTCTCATACGAAATCAGAATAAAAAAATTCTTGGCTCATTGGAAATACTGTTAGGAATGATATGTGATGACATGATATAGAGTTTTTTTTGGTTTTCCTAATTTTTCTTCCCCTTATGTTCTTCAACAAGGTATGGCTCGTGCTTCTGGGTTTCTCTTGTGATGACACATGTCTCTCATGGATATAGTTCATCTTTGATCTTAGTATGTGAGGCTATATATTGGTATGTATCCTTGAAGTAATTGAATATGTTATGGAGGCTATGGTGATGGTTATATTTGCATATATATTGATGTGATCTTGATATAGATCTCGATGATTGTATTGGATATTGTTGACATATATCTTGGTGTTTATCTTGACTGTTGTATAAGTGTAGTATTGAATGAGAGGTTGACATATAAGTAGTAGATATTGTGATTTAATTCTTTGATAAACCTAAATTTTTTCTTTGACAAGTGTTGATCATTATGTATTTGAACTAAGTGGAGTTGGATTGTTATTGATTGTTAATGACAACCATTGACAACATTGTAAGTGACTATTTACTTGATACTTATTTGATTTGTTGACTTGATTTGAGTGGAGTCAAAATCATTTTGTATCTAAGATTTTATGAGATTTATTAATTTTGACATAGTTTGTTAAGTCTTTTATCTTCTTTGTTGAGGTTAGTTGGTTAAGGTCTATCATGCTTAACTCTCAAGTATTCCTTGATTGTGTTTGAGGTTGGTTGTGGTGTCATTGAGTTGAGTGTGATTTAATTCTTTCATCAACCTAAATGTTTTCTTTGAAAACGAGTTTGACAAGTGTTTGTCATTGTAGATTTGACCTAAGTGGAGTTGGATTGTTATTGATTTTTAATGAAAACCTTTGACAGTACACAACTTAAATAATAACAACAAACAATAATAAAATAATAATAATAATAATAAACATAAACATATATGTATTTATATATAATCAATAATAATAATTAATAATGTCTTTACGAAAATACATGAATCTTAATGAAAGGGTATTCTGCCAAAATATAAATAGCGGACCCTCAAGTGTAACTTATCACTTTTCATATAATTTTTATCAATATATTATTTACCATAGAAATTTTGACCTCGAATTATTTGTGGGAATTTTAGAGTAATTACTACGGTTAAAGAAGATTTTTATGCTACAGTGGTATCAGAGCTATATGGCCCTTGGCCATTATTTACACTTTGTGTAAATTTAGTTTTTAGGGTTCCTTAAAATATTAAACATTGTCTGAAAAAATAAAGGAAAAAAGAAAGCGTAAAAAAAGAAAAAAAAGGAAAGAAAAAAAAATGTTAAAAATGGAAAGATAAAAGTAAAACAAAAAAGGGGTAAAAGTGAAACCACATGTGGTTTCTTAAAGTGGATTTTGGTTTGAATATAAATGTTCATAATAAATACTACTAATAAACAAGTGAGATTTGAACTTAGGTGGGGAAGGTAACACTCATTCCTCTCAACCACCCAATCTACTAGAATTTTACAAAACTTGAGGGAAAGAAAATCTAAAAGTACATAATAATTGCTACTAAGAAGCAAGACAAATTTGATCCTAGGTGGGGAAGGCAACAATCATTCCTCCCAACCACCCAATCTACAAGAAGTATTTATCAACCTTCATAAAGAAAAAAATATTAATATTATTATTATTATAATTACTTAATAATTGTATTAAGTACAATTATTAAATTACAGGAGTAAATAAAAGCAAGACAAAATCGAAGAAGACAAGAAGTCATTCAAAAGTAAATCCAACTATCGTCAAAGAATACCAAAAGTTAGGAATTATTGCAAAGTCTAAATCAGAATTTCAGGCCCAACTACAAGTAGCAATTCACAAAGTATTTGACATGACGAAGCTGGATATTTCTAAGGAATTAATGAGTCAAAAATATACCAATCAAAATCTATAAAAAAAACCCTGAAAGATGCAGTCGAGAATAACGAAGAAATAAAACGATTAAACAAAATCATCAAGGAAAAATATGACAAAATCAGGCAAATTCAGATAAAAGTAAGATGCCAAGAAGAAGAGAATTGTTTCCTTTAGCAACAGATTGAGGAAATCCAGAAAAAAGAGGAAGACTTAAAAAAAGTGCACAAGTTGAAAATTACCAAAGCCTATAACACACTAACAAGTAATACTGAGGAAATATACCGATTAAGAAATAATAATAAATAATTAGTTATGAAGATAAAGAAGTTAAAGAGTACCAAGAAGGAAGACAACTTGAATGAAGACATCGAAGGAAAATTTCTAGAAAAACAAGAAGAAAATCAATGCCTTCTAAATCTTAATCAAGAACTAGAGAAAGAAATCGAGAAGTTAAAAGAGGACAAAAAGTCACAAGATGAAAGGTTCGCTAATATTCATAGTAAAAACAATCTACTAGAGAACAAAATAGTGCAAATCTAGAGAGAATCATCCAGACTCGTCGAAAAACAAAGTCAAGTCGAGGAAGTGAAGGCAGTCCTTGCCGCAGTTAAAAAGGAAGAACAAAAAAACAACACATACGCCTTGTAGACATGCCACTTATAATTGTCATTTTGACTAACGATAGGGTCAAAATGAGCATTCAAAAAAGAGTTATGTTGACAAGAAAATAGTTTGACATACTAAGAAACAATTGAGACAACCCATTTCCCAAAACAATCTCAGAGGTCCAATCAAAATAGATCTGGGATGGACCACAGTAGATACCATACAAAAATTCTCCGCGGGAATCTGTAACTCGTATCTTCTTATCTCATCAAGTGTCTCAAAGGATCGAGAGATGACAATTATAGCAAGTCAGACGCTGATGTCAACGAAGATTTGAGGAGAAAGCTTCCCTTAAGGGGAAGGAAATGTAACAAACTTAAATAATAACAACAAACAATAATAAAATAATAGTAATAATAATAATAGAAATCAAGATATCTCTCTCTCTCTCTCTCTCTCTCTCTCTATATATATATATAATAAATAAATAATAATAATTAATAATTTCTTTACGAAAAGACATGACTCTTAATGAAAGGGTATTCCACCAAAATATAAATAGCGGACCCTAAATTGTAACTTATCACTTATCATATCATTTTTATCAATATCTTATTTACCATCGATATGTGGACCTCGAATTATTTGTGGGAATTTTAGAGTAATTATTGCGGTTAAAGAAGCTTTTTATGCTACAGAGTTGGATTGTTATTGATTGTTAATGACAACCTTTAACAGTATTGTAAGTGACTATTAGCTTGATACTTATTTTATTTGTTTAATTGATTTGAGTTGAGTGAAAATCCTTTTATATCTAAGAGTTTATGAGATTTATTAAGTTTGACATAGTTGGTTAAGTCTTTTATCTTCTTTATTGAGGTTAGTTGGTTAAAGTATATCATGCTTAACTCTCAAGTATTCCTTGATTTTGTTTGAGGTTGATTGTGGTGTCATTGAGTTGAGTGTGATTGGACAAAGTTTGCTTGATTGTATGTGAAATCTCTTGGTTTCTCAAATGTGTCTCTTGCTTAATGAACTGGACCAAGTAAGAAGGGTTGGTTGATTATTAGAGCACTTGATTAGATTAACACAAGTATATGATTAATTTGGCACATGTACACAAGAATCTTGGTACAGGTTGGTTCAGTTGAGAAAGATTGACACAAGTTGCCTGATGTGCATTTGGTTTGACTCAGATTGGATGAGTTGTATGAGAAGCTAGTTTGACCTCGGTGGACTGATTTTAGTGTGCAGACTTAGATTAATTGAGCTGGTGAAGTAAGAAATAGTTTGATTGGTACAAATTGATTAGGAAGGTTGATTGTATTGGTTGATGAGCAGTGCGATACTATGGATAGTGGTTAGTTGATGAGTAGTGATCAAATGATGAGCAGTGGTTAGTAGTGGTAGTGGTTGTGTAGTGTGGTACAAGTTGTGTAGTGTGGTACAAGTCGTGTAGTGTGGTATAGATTGTGTAGTGTAGTACATGTGTTGATTAGTAGGTCTGCAAGATCAGTGTGGTAGTGGTTCAAAATTTCTATCTTCATATAAGGGTGGCAAGATGGGGCAAGGAAAGGGGGTCATAGCATCCTTTCGGTTGAAGACGAAGAACTAGAGAGTTGAAGCTTCCTTCAGGTCGTAGCCTATAAATCAGGGGGTTGTAGCCTCCATTCAGTTGCAACTAGAAAAGTGAAGTATTTGCAATAAGGGGGTTTATTCCTCCTTCCATTTATTTATGGAAAACTAATTTTAAAAAGGCTTCCGTGGTTTTACCCCTAGAACTTGGGTTTCCACATAAAAAATTTGTTTACTGTGTTTCTATGCTTTCTTTGTGATGATAATGATATAATGATTATAACAATACTGTTGTTGATATAATTATAATGTTATAATGCATAATATTGAATAAGTGGTTGATTGTTAAAATTGAAAAATTAATAAAAACTGCACACAAATATTCACCCCCCCTCTATGTGTGTCTGGTGTGTCCAATAATTGGTATTAGAGCAGGTCTTCACAAGAAATCCTTACTAGCTTGAATTAGATCCATGACACAACATGGGGTTCTCAATCAATGGAGTACCATTGTTTTGTGGAAAGAATTAATACATATGGAAAAGAAGAATGTAGGTTTATCTTGAGATAGAAGGAATATGGAAATCGGTTCTTACTACTCCTCCAAAGAAAGTGAAAACAACAACTCAAAATGAAGCATAGAAAATTAATTCTATGACTATAGAATCCATCTTTGAAGGCCTAACAGATATCCAAAAGAAGAAAATAGGGAAGTGAACAATATATGTTCTCTGAAGAAACAGGTAGAATAATTCAAAAAGAAATAATAATATCTAACGAGAAAACTCAAAGAAAAGATATAAATTTGTCGAAAACAAGAACTGAAATCTATCCTCTCTTTGAAGGAAGATATGGACAAAAAAACTATTTAGTTAAAGAAAAAATTGAAGATCAAGAATAAGACTGAAGAAAGTAAAAGATATATAGTAAAAGAAGAAAAGGCTAACAATAGTACATGAAGTCTTAGAAGTTCCCATGATTAGAAAGAATCAAGAAAAGTTACTGCTCAAAGATATCCTACAAGGTTCCATGGTCACTCCTATAAGTGTAACAACTATAGTCACAAATCCTGTTACAGCTGATTTTACCACACATGGTAGATCACACATTTAATTATTATTGCACATTGATCTAGGAACAAAGCATTAATCTCATCAAATAATAATCAACAAATAACTCATGAAATGGTGTTAATCGGAATTGGAATTGGTTTCCTCTTTGTATATTTAATAAACAATGAATGGTTACAATACCAATGTCAAGCAATATCTTGAATCAATGAGAAATTCGAATACCTAAGGAGGCAATTCAAAATCATGAGTGAGTCTGGCTTAACTGACTGTCACCATTCAATCACACTCAGTTAACCACTTGACCAAAACCCTAATTGACTCACTGAACCCTAACTGAATTTAGAGTGCAATAAATGACTGAATCTCAACTAAAGGATATCCAACACATGTCATAGCAAGCCAACCATCAAGTGCTAGTGCTCCATGACTTCAATGAACCCTGATGAGGTTAACTGAAGCTGAACTGATCATCAAAAGTTGGTGGAGGTGCCCCTGTTGACTTAGATCATTAAATAATAATAACTAATCATTAAATACTATATTTAATGAGAGGAGGCACCTTAACTGACTTGTTGAACTAATTGTAACCACTAGTTAGCAATTAGGTGCATTAATATCACTCAGATCACCATCGAAGTGCTCCAGTTAGCCTCCTTGACTATAAGAGAAGGCTAAGTTAGCCTCCTTGACCGTAGGTAGGCGTGGGTGTGATTGGATGATGGCAATTAATTCTCCATTGATGTCAATTAATGTCAATTATACTTAGGATAGTGGTTTAACTAGGCCAATTTGACCAAAAAGGGTGTGTATGGTGGTAAATTTCTCCAACACTCCCCCTTAAACTATACTCAGGAAGAGTTAGAAAACATAGATGCATAAAAATGCTAGGGCCCTGACAACTAAGGCCATAGGTCACCCTGTACAATGCTAAAATTGAAACAATTCTCAAAACAAACTAAGTGAGGAAAAGAGGGAAAACCAAGTGGGAAACCCCACCCTCAAGATGAACACTGAAAGTAGTCTAGATAACCTTGATGAAATCACCCCCAATAGTGAACGAAGGTAAGTGAAATTCTTTTCTGAAAATCTCTTGGTGAAGATGTCTGCAATCTTCTCATCAATCGGGTAGTATTGCAGAATGATGGTCCTGTCATGCACTAGCTCCCTGATGTAGTGCATGTGAATCTCTACATGCTTGGTAACTGGATCCGTGGATACCTTAATAGCACTCTGGTTGTCACAAAAGAGGACAGTGGACAAAGTACTACCAAGATCAAACTCTGAAATAATGCCTTGCAACCAAACTGCTTGGATGCAAGCATTCATCGCTCCTCAATACTCGGCCTCTACTGAAGATAGTGCTATGGCAGCCTACTTTTTTCTTGACCAAAAAATGGGGCCACCACCAAACATGAATACATATCTAAAATTTGACTTCTGATCAATAGAATCACCCACCCAATTGAAATCTTTGTTTCCAACCAGCTCTAGCTCAGAGTCTGCTGCATAGTGAATGCCGTAGGTCCTGGTTCCCTGAATGTACTCGAGGATCCTCTTGGCTGCCTTCCAATGAATATCATGAGGCTGCTACATGTATCTTGATACATCATTCATGGCATAACAAATATCAGTCCTAGAATGTTTCAAGTACAACAAGCTACCAATCAGTTGTCAATAGATAGTGCAGTCCATGGGAGGTGTGTGTTTTCCTTCTTCAAGGTTGATCTCTGAAAGGAAAGGGAATGGTGCAGGCCTACATTCAGCCATGTTAAACTTGACTAATAGGTATGAAGTGTATTTTGACTGAGTGACCATAATCCCATCATAATTTTTCTCAATTTCGAGCCCCAAAAATTGTTTTAGAAGCCCCAAATCACTCATTTCAAAGGCATTGTGGAGAGTAGTTTTGATGGATGAAATAAAGGCAACTGTGCTACCTGTGATCAGTAAGTCATCAAAATATAAAACAATGATAATTATATGACCATAATTCTTCTATAAATACACATTTGGATCTGATATACATCTCTGAAAGTTTTGCGAGAGAAGGAAGGCATCCATCTTGGAATACCATTCTCTTGGGGCCTGTTTTAACCCGTATAGTGACTTATTTAGCTTGCAAACCAAAGATGGATCAGTGATGTATCCCTCAAGCTGCTTCATATATATCCCCTCATGAATATCTCCATGTAGAAATTCTGACTTAAAATCCTTTCATAAGATATATTCACATTCAACGGAAGGACATCTTTCATGCACCATCAATTGAATGGAAGTTTGCACGACATTTTTTGTTAACTTAATGAATGGAATTCTCGCTTGTTATTCTCTTTCCCAATTAAATTCAGGAAAATGCATTTTGTATTTGCCAATGAAAATCAGCCCAACTGCGTTTTTATAATGTGAACATTAATTAAAAAACAGAAGGTTAATGCTGAATTATAAATATTTCAGATTGAAATATATGCATAAAAATTAAGCTACTTCCCTAATAGTAATAGGTGCAAGTTGATTGTTATATTAGGGGTTATAACACCGTAAAGGTAAAGAAGGTAAAGAATATTAGCTGGAATTAACACAGCCATGTATATGAGAATGTGTAACATGGAAACTTATTAAATCAATGAAATGAGAAGAAAATTTGCAAAATAAATTTTTTATGAATAATAGAAAATCATATTTTTATCTATAGTAAACTTTATTTCTTTTTGTTTTTGGATAACATCATATTTTCATCTATTATGAATTTGAAGTTCATTCTATTTTAGACAAACTTATTAAGTGAATTTCTTACAAACTCTTCTTGGTCAAATGCATATAATTTATCCAATGTTTTTGTTAGCTTCTTTATACATATGATGCTCATATATGCATAGATTGAATCACTATTCAATATGCAAACCTAGTTGTGGAAATTTCCAAGGAAAATATTTAACTTGAACCATGAATTCAATTTTAAAAACAGCTTCCTCTTTGTAGGTCTCTCCATAGACTTCTTCTAATGCTTAAGCGTTTGAATGTTATATTTTCCCCTATTCATGTTGAAGTATTACACCATTATATACGACATTTGATGTTTCATCTGTCAATGTGAAATGAGCCTTGACTTCATTCCTTTTTCATGGATTGTTATTAGGTGAGCATTCAAATCAGTTGTTTCCTTGTACTACATATCTAATACCATTATATACCACATTTGATGTTTCATCTGCCAATGTGAAATGATTCTTGACTTCATTATATACAGACCACATAAATCTTTATCTCTATCTATAGTTGCAGGATTGCAAATTTGGGTGGTTGAGATTGCAACTACCATGGTTCTGGGAAAAGGTAAGTGTGGAAAAGTAAGTCTCAGTGGAGAGGTTTTTTATTTGAGATTTGGGATGGACTATACCCTATGTTTTTTTATCTGTTGACCAGACAAGTGTACTCTAGAGATTAATTTTATGACAGTTGTTAGTTGATGAATGGATAACCAAAGGTATATGGCAGATAACTATAAAAGATAACTGATAGTTGATAAATGACTAACATGAAGAATGTGAATAATAGCATGCATAACTCAAGTTTTCTTTCATTCCATAATTATGTCTCAACTACTTCATCTCTATGAACCTAAAATATGGTAGTTTTGTAATCCAACCACAAACAAGTTTCGTAATATAGTGTGAAAATTTATAATACCATACTGTCAAACTCAAGCTACCGGAAATTCACGTCACGAATTGTGCAAGAACGGTTCATATCAACAGGACCCACATTTGGCTCAAGCGGATTCCGTGTTACGGACTGAGACAGGACGGTACAAAGTACGACCCCACCATGGCGTAGTGGATCGAAAATGTTTTTAGTGCCCAAAAACTCCAAAGCCACTAGAGCCGAATGGATATAAGAAACTCAGCAACGAAGTTAGTTTGTGAGCAAATCCCCAAACAAGTTGTTAGCCTTATTGCTATTAAATTTATTTATGATCAATTAGTATCCCTGTGATTCAATGCCCTTGACAATAGTTTATATATAGACATAAGATCCAAGTACTATTTTATGAAGATTTGCCCCTCTGATTTGTCAATGGCAGACCAAAGGTCCGGTGACCGTAACATCGACTTTGCAATCAACATACCAGAAAATTGCAAAATTAAATGCATTGAGGAGCCGAATGAATTCAAAAGATTAAAGAAAATTCCGACCTTGAAGCTAGTTCTGGAGAAGTTTTTGGAAAAAGCTTGGCAATTGGGAAAAGACGATCCGCGGAGAGTTATACATTCAATGAAAGTTGGGCTTGCATTGTCAGTGGTATCTCTGTTCTATCTCACGGATCCATTATTTAATGGCGTCGGTGATAATGCCATCTGGGCTATCATGACTGTTGTGGTGGTTTTTGAGTTTACCGCAGGTAATTATTTTCTTTCATAACTGAATAAGCTTGTCTTGATTGTTCGATCCGTTGGTTTAATCAATGTAGATCCTTGAATTAATTTTATTAAACTTGAACGAAACCAGCAATCATTGAGATAGTGCTGTTTGTTGGCGACTATTCTGTATTTTTTAGATTTGTTTTTAAAAGCTCCATGACCAGTGTTAGATCGATTGAAAATATCAGAATGACAAGTATTTGCCATAAATTTTGTATATCGGTAAGGTTTTAACATCTCGAATAGCTTTTTTCTGTAATACATAAAAATAATCATGTACTGATTTCACATAAATCCAAAGGAATTTGCATAAACTACATAAAGCTCGCCATATCCGACGATTTACTGGATATTGCTCAGCCTGGTAGTAATTTAAGCTTTAAACCACAGATTCTATTCGCTATAGTTATGTTTTGCATGAAAGTAAACCGGGGCAAATGGTTATGTATGTTGTTCATGAAAGCCTAGTTTCAACTAAGTCTAAGTTTGAGTTTTCTTGTGAAATATCATTGTACATGTGCAGGTGCTACTCTTAGTAACGGCTTGAATAGAGGTATCGGCACAGTGTTGGCAGGATCTCTGGGTGTATCAGTAGGCTGCATAGCAGAAATGGCCGGGACGATAGGAGAACCCATTATCATCGGCGCTTCATGTTTCATTCTAGGTTCATAGATTTGCTTTAGCTGTTTTTGAAATTTAAAAATTATAGTGATGGTAAATATACAAACAGTTTATAACGATAAAAGAACAGCTAGTTTTTCTTTAGTCAAGAGTGCTTGGATATTTTTCAGACTTTCTTATCCTCTTTTTACAGGCGCATCTGCAACATACTTTCGGTTTTTCCCAAAAATAAAGCGCAAATATGATTACGGCGTTGTGATTTTCATTCTCACATTCAATATGATAACAGTCTCTGGATACCGGGTTCAGAACATATTTCGCATGGCTTACGAACGGCTTTCCACAATAGCAATTGGATCCGCGATTTGCGTCGTTATAAGTTTATTTGTTTACCCAATATGGGCAGGCGAGGATCTTCATAAGTCCATTATTAAAAAAATCCAAGGCTTAGCAGATTCCATCGAAGGTGAGATCGATTAATGTGTCAAAGTTAGGTTATAAGTTGTTTAATTAGCTTTTCATTACAAATTATAATTATTTGTTTATTATGGTGTTTACATCTTAGAATTTGGGTGAATTCACATACATAGATCTTACTAACATGAGAATTGGATTGTACAAAGATGACATATGGATTGTACAAAGATGACATAAATGTATTGTAGAAATTGATTTTATAGGAGTCTCTTCAAATTAGATATACAAAATTATAAAAATAATAGCATAAAAATTAACTGGTAATTGATGTATGGATAACTAGTACACTATCATACCCTACTAATGAGGATGAGACAAGTGTCATGTCTATATTAATTATATGGCAACAGTTCAAAATTGTAAATAAACAATTTAAAAAAAATAAATAGAAATAACTGGTAGTTGAAGAATGGATAAGAGTGATGCATGGATAATTCATAGTTGATGAATGGATAACCAAGAATTCACATATAATTAGAAGAATGTGATATTAAAAAAAAATTATTACATGAAGAATGTCCCTGAGAACATGTAGCTAAGCATGAATAACTTAGAGTTGAACTTATTTAACTAAAAAAATATGAAGAATATATTTTTTTTCAAACTATCTTTCATTAAGTGGCTATCTCTAAACCTTTTAATCTCTATTAAGATGATCCTGCCACAAACTATGTGAATGTACCTCTACACTTGTTACAGTTAGGAATCACAAAACACTAATATAAAGAAAGACTGGTATGTAACCAAAAGAGGTGCTCACATCAGAGCCACTAAAGCTCCTCTCCTCTTACCCAAATTTATACCACATAAGTTAGTTGTTCAGGAGATTGCATATCATACTTTTCTCTTTGGAGTTGGCTATTACCCAAATTTATACCACATAAGTTAGTTGTTCAGGAGATTGCATATTATACTTTTCTCTTTGGAGTTGGCTATTACTTGGCCAAGGATAATAAAGCCCCATGGCCCCCGTGCGTTTGCATATTGGATCCTATGGATTTTATGATGCCAGGACTGCTAAAATTTAAGATGAAGCCATAGAGGTTTATACACATCCTGATCCATTTATCTAGGCATTGCTTTGTACTCAAATAAAATCTTTGCTGTAAACTTGTTACATTTGGGTTAATCTTGTTTTTGTTGATCTATTCAAGCAATTTAATTTTATTAATCTTATTTAATATCTAAATGCAATTAGTAGATACATAAACTTACTCTTAATAAACACATGAATAAGCTAGCAATTTGTCATAAAAAATTCATAACACTTAGTGACCTGTTCACCAGTAACAAGTTATGTGAGTCTAATATTCTGATATCTCATTATTGGATTGGATGCAGTATGCTTAATAGAGTATTTCAAGGATGACCTGAACGATGAATCTGGTGAAACCATACAACCCCATATCTATGAAGGATACACAGATATTTTGATTCTAAAGCGAGTGAGGATTCCCTGGTAAATCTCAATTTGTTGGTCTTTCAATAGACAGATCTTATAATCAGTTTATCGCCTGTATAGTGCTGCAACATCTCGAACTGTTGCAACCTTAGAACACGGAAGAAATATATTTGGAAAAGAAATTGATTAATCGATTTGTTTGTTGATTTTTTGAAGGGAACTTTTGCTAGCTGGGAGCCGAGGCATGGTAAGTTCAGATTCAGTCATCCATGGAAACAATATGTTAAAGTAGGAGCCATGGTACGTCACTTGGCATATTGTGTTGTAGCCTTGCACGGATGTCTACGCTCAGAGATTCAGGTGAGTTCTTGATTCGCAAATAATTCTTATATAATATTATTAACGTATTCTCTCCTTCTTTAGTCAATGGCTCGTCCCGATTTATGCTGCAGGCATCTCAGGTTAAAAGAAAGGCATTCAACAATCCTTGCACAAGAGTTGGTGCAGAGGTAGCCCATGTTCTAAGACAGTTAGCAGAGAGCATAAGTTGCAGGAAGCAATGCCCTCCTTCACAATCACTCATGGAGAGTGTGCACGATGGTGTCGAGGAACTCATTAAGGCATTAGCCAAACTTTTCCACATTAGCCAACCGTTCTACACTAGTCCCGATCAAAGCCATCTAACTGTAGACACCATCAACACCAATTCAAATCATGCCAGTCGAATTATCAAAGACCCAGATCATCAAATCATTCCTATATTCAATGATACTGAAAACAACTACATTTATGAGGAGGATAATCACAAACCTAGGTTTGAACTTCTGTCGCCAATAGCAAAAGATCATTTGGATTGCCTTACAAAACTATGGGACATTGCGGGTGAAAACAATTATATTTCATCAGGTAGTGATGGCCATCATATATTCAAATGCACATACGTTGGAGATTATGCGGAGACGCTTCCATTGGATGCCTTTGCATCCCTTCTAATAGAGATAGTTGCGGGGCTAGAACATGTTGTAGACGCTGTACAAGAGCTTGGGAAGCTTGGAGCCTTTCAACCATGACAACGTTGTTTTATTAAGAAAGTTTATAGTTGTTACAGTTCAAATTGTGTAGTTGCTTCGTTGATTGTGATGTTAGCGCGTTTCATTAACATAATATAAAACTAGAATTGATTAATGGGAACTTTTTTCATTAAATCTGATTCCCTCAGGCTCTATTGATCTACAAATAGAATGGTTAATATTAACTTTTATCATATATCAATTATCATTTTTATTCAAAAACAAATTTTGTTGGAAATTTTCAAAATTTAGGTTACAGGGTTTGGAATTTTTTATGTGACTAGGTTTATAAAGTTGTTGAATCCATTTCTATAATTCAAATCACAACTAAAATAAAGTTAAACTTTAATTTTGCAAAATAAAAAATTTTACCAAAAAAATGTTATTATCTAAATTTTTAGAAAACCTATTTATGATTAATCTAATTTTTAAAAAAATTTACCAAAAAAATGTTATTATCTAAATTTTTAGACAACCTATTTATGATTAATCTAATTTTTAAAGTCTTATTCATTAAAATTTTAAAGTCAAATGAAAATATA
>LPNX011039225.1:74253-109095 GCA_001517045.1 Pseudotsuga menziesii
CTATGGATGTCCTTATAATAAGAATGCGAGCTACAAGAACAAGATCATCATCAGTATAAGCAAACCTCCCATCCTCTACCTTTAGAACTTGATTTACTAGGTTTTCTTCAAGTTCGATGGATAAGGCACGCCTCATAACAAGTTCACACACTTCCCCTACTACTGTTCACACACAAGATTGATTATTAGAGGCTGTTACATGCTTAATTTTTTTGGATTTTTGCTTCTTCATAGTTGTATGAGACTGTTTTGGGGTTGAAAAGTGCCAATAATCCATGTAGGCGTGCCCAGGACTGCTATAGGTGACTGATTATGCTCATGACAGTCCATATTTTTTAAGATCCATGGTTTTTCCTCATGAAAGTCACCCAAAGAAGTGCCCATATTTGTTGTAGGTGACTATTTTTTACCACTTTTAGGGCCGTTGTGTGAAAATATGCCTCAAAATGCCCCTTTGAAGGTTGTTTTACGGATAATAAGTGTACAAACCAAGGTTAAACAAGCTTGATGTTTATTGATTATTTTAGATTCATTATACTGTTGTTTTGATGCAAACTGCTACTCCATTGTTCAGCAAGACTGACAATTGTAAATCTGCATTCTTTAGCTGAATGATTGTTTTTATTTTGTGTTGAAAGTTGAGAATGATGTACAAAATTTCAAGATTAATTAATTGGTGAAAAAATGGTATTATGGAGTGAGAATTGTGTGCAAGTTTTGGTGTGATTACAACAGTAAGACTGTAAATTATGATACACAGCTGTAGAATGGCAAATCCAAAGAAACTGTTAGGTAGTTGGACTACAATGAACTTTGGCATTGTATATACTAGATTTTTCTCTTTTCACATCTTTCCATTCTGTGTAGGTTTGAGATGGTTGATGGCCTAAATTATATGGAGAAGATAGAAGGGAGATGTACAACATGCTCACTTGGAAGGCAATGCAAAGAATTTATTGATATGGGAGCAGGCAAAGCATTGGAGCTTGTACATCTCACAATTTGTGGTCCAACAAGAACACCATTGTTATCAGGTGCAAGATATTTTTTGCTTCTTGTTGATGATCTTTCGTAAAAATCATAGGTCTTCTTTCTTAAGCAAGAGATAGATGAATTAAATTCTTTTATGAAGTTTAAGGTAGAGGTAGAAGAAGAATGTGGTAGGATGATAATTGTTCTCCAGTTTTATAGTGGAGAAAATTTTGATAGGGTTGCTGATTTCAAGGAATTTGGAGGTAGAGAGGTTATAGTGAAAGGCCGACTATTTGCTTCCTATGTTGGATATTTGCTGGTAAATGAACATTGTTCATTTCACATTTCAGTGATGGAGGAGAATGGGGAAGGCTTAAATATATGAAGAAAGAATAGCTCCCACAGTCTAGTGACGAAGGAGAAAGTGGGAGTCTTAAAGAATTGAAGCCAGAGGTTTCAGATGTATCCAGATTAGTCTCAACTATGGAAAAACAAGATGATCGGTGGATAGTTGTAAAGGTGCAGTGCTATCAGAGGCAGGCAGTTATGGATCAGACATAGGAAGTGCAGGTTGTAGGTGTGCTTGAGGTTTTTTACAAATTATGGCAGGCTTTAGAGGCTTGGTTTGTAATTTTTCTAACACTTTTGTACCCAAACAGTGGAAGAGGATAGCTTCTTGAAGTTGAAATCAGCATCTACATCCCTTGTATATGGGCTGAAATTTTCAGCCAACATTGAGTCTTATCCAGATGAAGACTCGGTGTTTGATTGAGTGGTAGGTGAGGTGTTTTACTCTTTATCATCCATGCCAGAAACATGTCATGCAGTGAACGATTCTACTCATTTGGCGATAGCTTCAAGATTTGATTTCTGGAGTGCATTTGAGGGGTCAGCTGTAGACATTTTGATACGTTTGGTCCAGAGAAATTTGCATTCTAGGACAAATGTTTGTATACTATATGATCATTAAGGGAGGGTGTTCAAGTTACTGTATCATAATGGTCATATAATAAAGTTACATTGTAATTTAGGTTGGTAATAAAGTGACTAAAGTCACATGTTATTAATGTACTAGGTCATGCCTAATTAATAAAGTGGCTGTATGGGATTTTGGCACAAGACATTGTTTCTCTTGTATGTATTGACATCCACCATATTGAATAAGAATCAAGTTTACATTTCCCTCTTGTGTATTTTGTCTTGCATTTATTGGCTACATGTGTGACTTTTCTGACATTGGTCAAAATTCTAACCTAATAGCCTCAGAAAAAGGGTGTTTGAAACAAGAGCCACATATAGGAGTCGCTGGTAATGTCTAGCTACATTGAAGGTGTAGAATAAATAGAACTGAAAGTTGTCCATATCTTTTCCTGCTTGCTCATTAAGGTTTTTGCTCAATTTGAACTCCAAGTTGGGTTGAGAACAAGTCTGGCTACAATGAAAAGGAAAAGCATCAGTATAACCAAAAGGAAAGGGAAATGGAGTGGGCTTTGAATATGGCGAAGGTGAAGCAGCATCAGTAGCAGACTGCAGTAGGGTTCTGTGAATGTGGAGAAGGCGAAGCTCACTGACAAATTCCTCCAAAGGTTATGTATAAGGCTCAGTTCCAAAACAGGGAAGAAAGCAATCAAACCACTCTGGAACCTCTGCTAGCCTATTTTCTAGACAAGGCGAGAGCAATAACTTCTCAAGATCTTAGAAGAAAAGAACTACTGCAGCAGTTAGATGAGAAGCCTTGCTAGCGCCAACAAGTATAAGACCTCTTGCGAGTCTAATTTCTTGCTAGAATTAACATGATCTAGGATGTGCCATGGAATGGCTTCTCAGCCATCACTGCTATCCCCTTACAGGAGCAGAAATTTTGAGCAATAACATCTCAAGACCTTAAAAGAAAAGAACTACTAACTACAGTAGTTAGCTAGGCAGCCTTGTTAGCATGAACTAGTACAAGACCTCTTGCAAGCCTACTCCTTGAAGCAAGGTAGTAATCCTTGCTAGAACTAACAAGATCAAGGACATTCCATTAAACTACTTTGCAGTCATCATCTGCCTAAATTCATCATTGCTATCCCCTTAGAGGAGCAGGAATTTTGGTTTTATACTCTGGGATCTCTCTCCATGGTTCTCTTTCACAGTCGAGATCCGAATGTTTGAGTCTGGCATGGAAATTCATCCTCAAGTAGCAAGTTCTCCCTCATCACCCTTCAGCTAGCATGATATCTTTGTGAGAATAAGCTTTGCCAAAAAGAGGTTGAAGAGCATCTAAGCAATAACCAAAGAAACCCATAGTTTCAAGAGGATGTACACATAGTAGGAGTGTTGATAGGTGTTTAAGGGCATGAGAGTGAAGTGTCTAATATATTCCTCCAGCCTTGAGGCATTGGTTTCTCTTTCTACTTTCTGCAACTCAAAAGGATAAGAAGTTCAATGGGAGAATAAAATAGACCTTATTTAAAGTAAATGTTGTTTTCATTAGTAATCAATAAGGATGATATTCCCTAATAAAAGACTTGCTGTAATGTGATAGTTTTCATAAAGGTTATAATATAGTGTCAATACGCTAAGGTGTAATCATATAATCTTGGCAACCTATAGAGGGAACACGAACATACTTTATTCTGCACATGATACTGTTTCAGGGATTATTATTATTTTTTTTAAATTTCAAAACCGTCGCTTAGGCGACGCCTGTAGGTGTCACTTAACCGACGCTTAATGGATATCCCCGTCGCTTAACCGACAGGTTTTTATGTCGCTTCACCGACGCTTATTGGTTCTCGCCATCGCTTAACCGATGGTTTCTGATGTCGCTCCACCGACGCTTAGTTGTTATATCCATCGATTAACCGACGGCCTTCCTATCGCTTAACCGATGGAATGAAGGTTATTTTCTCAAAAACATTTCACTACCGTCAAAGATATTCTGTCGCTTAACCGATGCTTTACATTTAACCGATGGTTACTTATGTGTCGCTTAACCGACGGTTACTTAGGTGTCGGATAACCGACAACAAGTTTCCAACGCTTAAAAAAAAATCAAAGTGTCGTACATGCAACAGGGAAGTGTCGAAAATCCAACATGACGGCCGTCAGATTTTTGGTCGAAATGTAGTAGTGTCACGTGAGCTATTTAAAATTTGAAAACTTAATTTTGATTTTTAAATTGTGTTTTATACTTGTATAAATTCCTATAGGAGTTGACATTTGGTCGTTGTCATTTCAGAGCGCAAGGGGAGGTGGTTAAAGTGGCCAAAAGAATCGAGCTTCCTCTAGCTCGAAGAAGATGAAGCTCGATTTTGGAGGTGCACCTAGGAGCTCCGAGGGTGGGCAAGAGGATTGAGAGACCCTCCTATGTACACTATCCATGACGTGGAATTTTGGCATGAGTTTCAATATTTTGTAGAGGGCACGAGCTGCCATTGGATAGACATTGGGAACGATGTTCCCTTTTTCACTACTACTGTATATGATTGGAAATTTTTTTATATTGATATATCATTTTGTACTTCTTTATATTACTTTGTATTTTATTACAGATTTGCATGCATTATCTCGAATGTAGTAGTATTTTACAGTTGATGCGCTTGCAATACTTATTGTTGACGAAGCAATAAAGTCTGTATGTTCACAATAAAATGCATAAAAATTTAACACTTTAGGTTAGTTAACTAAAAAATACACAAATGGATAAACGGGCACAATAACACTAATAATTGAACTCTAACTCATATACAACCCTAACTCATATTGAACCAACATACTAACACCTACAGTCTTTTTCATTGTCCAAATTGCAATAGAAGGCACTTGTTTGCCTTTGGTAATTACATAGTAATTATTGTCTCATTTTGCAAGCTAGAAATTGTCTCATTTTACAAGCTAGAAATTGATATTGGAATGATCTTCCCTGTAACGTCCCTCTATTACATCAACGTAAAACGTGAAAAAAGTTGAGTTTTTTAATTATCTTTGTTTACATGTCATGCTAAGTATAATTTAAACGTTAGAAGCTTATCCTTAACAAAGATCAACACATAATAGTTTAGGAAAGGAACCTTAGGGATAAGTAAGACCTTTACTCAACGTATAAACAATTTGCTTCATACTCATCAAAATATAGATCTTCATTTTGTTAGGCTGGCTGTAAATTTGTGAACATCAATTATTATTATCAATCCACTTAGGTACTACTAAATTGTTCATAGGAAAACAATACATACCTTCTTTAAAAGTATTCAACTACCATCTACTATCCAAACGTTCCACTTCCGTTTTCAGTCTTGCTATTCATTTGCAGCATTTATTGATTACTTATGTATATACCCAAAATTGTAGATCAATTTGTATATAAATTCTCATTTACCATTACTTATGACAATATACATATATATACCCAAAATTGTAGATCAAGTCGTTTATATAACCTTTCAACTCAATGGACTATTCAATTTTCTTTAGTTAGAACCTGAAAGGGGGCACCTTTAAAACACCATTACAAATCTAACAGCACACCAATCGTATGGATGCGATATTCAAACCTACTATTGTTTAGAATTCATTTTTATGGTACTTTAAACAACTTAGTGCGCTGAATACGATTAATTTCCTTGATCATTCTCCATGCAACATCAACTCAAACAATGACATCACATAACACGATACAAGAAAATGGACACATGGAACACAAACCAAGAAGGACAACAATGTACGTGGTTTTCCCAACCCCTGGGCTACGTCCACAAAAGCGGTCACTTCATGTGACATCTATTATAAAAATTTACAATCTGCAATCTTAATATTGCCATACATTCTTCAAATTCTTCTCACACAATCTCTCACCGAGAGTATTGTTAACCAAACATTGTACATATCAGCATCATTAATTTCTTTCAAGATATCCATACCACAATGTATAACCTATGCATAAACGTCCTTCCTTTGAGAACTATCATATTTATATGTATATAAGACACTAGGTATAACAATGAAACAACTTTACAGATGAGGCTTTCCCTTTACTTATTCTGGGATTTTTAACCAGAACTACAAAATATCTTCCTAAAGACCGCCTTGCCCTTAACAAATGCATTAGATATGTAATTAAATAGACAAACATTTTACAGCTTTATCTCGAAGTATAAAGTATATTAGCACAAAAGGGTAGCTTCTCGTCGAAGCTAGGTTCACCTCCTAGACTTAACCCAACAACTCCTTATCGGACAACATCCCAGTCATAGGCTCATGTGTCACCTAAACCTCTTCATATTTAACACATATCGAGAGTAAGCAACATCAACCTAGAAATACTGACCTCTAGACGTAGCATAAGTTGAAGGCGAGGAACCTTAGAGACACACACTCGGATCTCCAAGAATTTTTTTTTAAACCCAATACAACCGCAGCTTGGGATCTCGATAAGAGGTTGGCACCAACTCGGGTCCATCATACGGTGGCTAAAACTCAAGTATCAAGTCGCAACTCTCAGATGAAAAAATTGGGGGTATTATCTCTCACCCCACCATCCTATTGAGATAGTATCTTACACTTGAGAGGCTGCTTCGACGTCGCTCTTCTCAGAGCAAGAGAGGAACATCTTCCTCTTATCGCAAGGATGGAGCATGAGTCAGCAATTAGCACAGTTGGAAAACTCATAGAGGAAAAAAAAAACATTTCGGGAACAAAAGATGCTTCCGTGCTACCATCGCATCACGTCCAGAGGCCCTTCGCTATGCAAAGATCCTTATGTCGTTGGTGATCCTAAGTGTCCATCTAAAAAAATTCCTCCCCCTTATCTTACTTAAATCATCATGCATGACTTAGGTTTTATGAAAGTTACTAGCAAAGCTAGTTTCAAACATTTTAACAACGATTATACATGAAAGGAGGTAATTACTCCTTCCAATACAAACCTCAAAATCATTGCGATTCGCCGAATAAAGGAGGCGCAAGGTGCTTGCGCTAAGTCCTAAAGGGAATCGACCACCGATTCCAGATTAGCACCTAGTACTTTAACATGAGAAGGAGCCTTTTCAAAGGGCTAATATTCATATTGGACCTAGGAGGAGCCAAAATGAGGAATTCCTAATACAAAAGGAAGGAAGAACCTTTAAAGAAATATTCATTGAATTGCTGGTTGACAGATAGAAAGAGAGCCTTGCTTCTTGATTGCTGTGTAAGCTTAAACTCAGTTAAGATCTAGATTCGAGCAGGGATCAGGCTCTTGGTCTATGAGAAGGGATGTGTACATAAGGATTCAAAAAGCTTATGATTTTGGGGTTAAACAAGGCATATTTTAACCATGCCTGTGTTATCCAAACGAAACCCTCAAACTATTTATAATTTCTGCCAGTTAAAAAGAACGGAAAACAATAGAATCCATCTAACATACCGAGGTTCATTACTCTTGTTTAAAAATAAAATAAGTTTGATAAAAGGAAAGGAGGTAGGAATATGTATCAGCATACTCATTCAGTTGTTTTCCCCAAGTCGTAGAGGCTAAGGCGCAGCCCTCTTTCCTCAACAGCAAATCACACATACCACCATGGTTTGGAATGGCTCCTTCCAATGCCTTGAATGCGTACCGGCCAATTCTTGAGACATCCGCCCCCTATCAACGTAGAAACCATCCCTTTATAACCTTGTCTTCCCTAGGTGGATAGTCGTTGGTGTAATAAATCTAGTTTCCCCTCTTAGCTGTCCAAGAGCCAATTGTCTCCAAGATTCTCGAATGTCTGACATAGTTTTCCTGACCTCCTCGTGTTAAGGGAATAAATTTCTGGCGTTTCACCTTATTACAGGAGTAATTTTCTTTCCTCTTATTGAGGGAGTGGCAGTCATGATTTTCCCTCTACTAGACTTACTCAAAAAAGATAATCACCTTAATTCAACTTCTTCGGCTAACATGGTTTATGCATTTTCATTTAAAACAATGCATATAGATATATGCCTATCTAAGAATATATATGTACTTATATGTATTCATAAATATATATAAGTATTTATTGGTAGGTGTCGTAGATGCCCATGACTTAGGGATCACGTCACCTACACACAGGGTTTTGCTGGTGGGGCCTTGGCCTTGAGCTCCTCACCAGAGAATAAATACATTCAGAAATTACAAAATATTCATAGGCATTAAAGAGGGATCTTACATCCTCCCCCCCTTAAGAATAACACCGTCCTCAGTGTTCCTTTTTGTCCAGCCCATCTTTCTTCATGTTATGAGACATCTTTTCTTGCTTCGCTTTTTTCCATCCTGATCTTCGTCGATCTTCCTTGTTTCTTCTCAAGTTGCTGTCAATCATGAGTTGTAGTTTTCCTTTAACCAAGTTTGGGTCTTCCCAAAATTTATTTATTAACTACGTCATAACTTAAAAATCAGCTTAAACATAAGCAATAGATCCTCGTGCAACACCACACTTACAATTTATGGAACACTTCTTAGATTTTATTTTTTTTGGTATTATAATACCCAATTATTTACATAATGCCATTGATACATAAATAAAACATGACTACTAGCATTGACATTGAGACAATCTAGAAATCTGATTATACAATTTTCATAATCCACAGTGACTCCAATATACCTGTCAGTTCTATCTATCAATAAATGAACATATTACCTCATCGGTACAAGTATACCTGTAATGCACATACCTTTTCCCACATTGTTCCTTTCTTTGGATGTCTTCCATCCTAGCACACCAAGTGCCAACAGTACTCCAAGTACCAATTCAAGCCACCAAACACAAGGATGATACCAACCCTTCGTGTATCTCCTTTTGTGCTATTCAGGGTGCTTTATCATTATTCTTTTATCTGGACGTTCCTCCATCCCAGCACTCCAAGTGCTAACAGTACTTTCAGTACCAACTCAATCCACCCAACACAAGGACGATACCCTATACCCCTCTGTAGGCGTATCTCCTTTTTGTGCTCTTCAGGGTGCTTCACCAAGCTGAGGCACCTCCGTTCTCGCACACCTCCACAGTGCCTAGAGGTTATTCTCTTCACAGAGTCCCCCACTCATGTCACAGTCCTCTAATGTGTGGAGAACGAGTCTTAACCAAAATGTCTTACATCTAGGTGTCCCCAGAATGCATAGTGGTCCCTCGCTGACCCACGGGAAAACAAGGTATCTTTCAACTACTACCTCCATCACCACTCCCTTGTGGTGACAAATTTATACACATGAGATTTAACTCATCATAGTCCTGGAGCTTTAGCCTTTTCTTATGGCCATAATTTCCCATGCCTGCAAGCACTCTATGGGTGTTAGTTTTTTCATATTGCGGATAACCCAAAATAATCAATTATCATAGTTTCTTAATTTGCATTGATTTTAATTGCCATTCATGAGTTATGTAACCTTGTAAATCATATAGAAAGTTACTCCTTACTCTTTTTGAGCGCAACTTACATACGTAGGCAGATTTATATACCATAATGCATGTCAATTGTAGCAATTGTAATAATATCGGTGAAGCCTGCAAGGTTAGTATGTAGACATCCTCCACAGTTAATTTATGAACAACCAGATTATACACATTTATTACTTCTAACAACCTGACCAATAAAATATAGTTGTATGTGTAAAGATACATTAGAAACATAACAATTCATTATAACATCATCACCTTCTTAATGCATAACCTAAATAAGCTGATCATTAAACTTACATGCTATGCCAAGTCAGGGTAGACATATTGTTATTCATTAAATCGTTTTAATGAACCTACCATACAGCTAGACTTGTGGTGGATATATGATTTAAGATCCCAAATGTAGGTGGATTAAACTGTATAAACCCATCAAAAAATTGATTGATGTAAAATTTTGACTGAAAACAAAATTTTACTACATAAAGGGTTTCATTACCTAAAACCCCATCCCAACAATCAACACATCACCCAGGGTTTACAGTCCACAATTGTAGCTAAAATGTAAATAGATAGATTCACACAGCTTCGCAGTCTTTGATAAAATATAATCAACATGAGAATGCTACTCCGGAAATACTTCATGTGAGTGTTGTAACCTTAATGTAAACTCTAATCGTCTAGCATAAGACGCCAAAGGTAGAATAAAACCTAGAACATGTCTCAGATTTCTGAATGTTAGTGGGCGTACTTGTTAGAAAATGGACAAACTTCATGGCGTTGAAGATGAAACAAAACCTGCGAACATTACAAAAACATTTTAACCTTGCATTCCGGAAAAATCGTCCAACGGAAATTCTATCCCATCCCACTGAAATAGTGGAGGAGAGATACAGGGTGTATATGTTGAAATGTGGATCTCGAACGGATCTACTAAATCCATAACAATAAGACAACACGAAAAATGTGTATGCAGAGATGTGGATCTCACTTGAATCTACTAGTAAGGCCGGCATGTATACGAACATGTGAATCATCATTGGGTCTGTGAGATCAAAGCAGCAAGGAAACTTATGTAGTATATCAAATGGAAAAATGGCAGGCACAACTCAGGTCATTATTTTTATCATTCAGTTCTAGTCATGCACTTATAAAATGCAGAAAGTCCATCTCTTATGACCATCAAAACGTATACCAGGGAATTCACATCTGGGAAGGAAATTGTTAAATGAAGGATCATCTTATGGTACTAGACACCAGAAGTCGGGAGATGGTTCACTTATTTCAGACGTTTATGGTTGGGATGTATAATACAGGAGTCAAATTACACAAAATATGATCCACTCATAATTTCGAAAAGATTTTAGTCAGAAACCATACCAGCGTCAAACATAGTAAGCAGTGATCATATAAGGCGGTCTTAGAAGTTAGGAGCACACAATGGTGCCAAGTTGACAGGCAGAGGAGTCATTTTGAAAATATACTTCAGAGATTGAATGGGACAAACATTTGAAATATGACTATGTAAATCATTGACAAAGACGCCGATAAAAACCTTTGTATGATGCTTCCAAGGCATTGAGATACTGCTTCTCATATAGTGGTAGTTGGTTTACTCCATTATATTTTGTGATATCACTGACTGAATGGTAGAGATATAGATTGAACAATGTTATGGTGTAAAACCACTGAAATAGCTGAATAGGTGGAATGAAAGGTCCAATTCTTTAACCTAAATTTATAGGAAGTTTAAACCCATTGTTAAGAGTTGAAACAATGGCGCAACCCTTTTATTTACCTGAATAAATCATCTTTAAGGAAGTTCTGATTGTAAAAAGGATCACTGAGACTGCAAGAATCATACAACAAACTAGAACTGAAGTTAAACCTACAGTTCAACATATACTACATGGCAATTTTCAAGAAGAGACCAAAGGATCTGCATTTATGTTGAACTGTTTAAAACAACCTCGCAGGGCATTTTCAACCTCTTAATTATTTTTACAGGTAGGTATCTGGCAAGGGGATTATTACAGTTATCACCATCCATAAACTTCCATTTGGTATAAGGATTCAACGATTCAAATTGCAGATCCCAAGTTAAACACATCTAGGTGTTTTCATCCTTCAGATCGAATGACCACAATAGAAAAGGTAATGCAAATACAAAAACATCGGTATGTTAGGGGATAAGTTATATCAAGCGAAAAAACAAAACACAGTCCATATGAAATAGAATGCATTGCCCCAAATCAGACCCAGATAGTAGGTAAAATATTGAAGTTGAGGAACAGATGGCTCAGATCTAAAATCGCAAAACCAAATTTATGTCCAAACTCTTAAACAGGTATTTGGATCTCTATGTCTTGCCGGATCAAGTTAAGGTAACACATATACAGTTACTAAATTTCTTTAGATCAACAAAATCGAACATATGGAAAAAGAATAAGCAGCCAAAAGGGGTTTCTCAAATTTTATTGTAGAAGGCCGTCAATAAAAATCACAAATCATAGTCACAATTTAAAATCGCATCAAATCGTGATCACGAAAGAATCATTACCACGACCATCACAACCGTGGAAGCTATTTTTCGGACCCCATTTAATCTCTACAAAACTTCAACTAGATTCCTTAGGTTAACTGATTAAGTTGGAAATCTGATCATTATGTTTGATGGATTTCAAATGCTAAACTCCAAAGGTAAATTTCTCATAAGACATAAAGTGTTACCCGTAGGAGCCGAAGTATGAAAGTAAATAACATTGCGCTCATGCAGAAAATGTATCAGCCCCAAGTCTGGAAGCCAAGCACGAACGTGCGCTGAGCAAGGGAGCATAGATTCAACCAAAGCAAAGAGAAATCAAATCACACAGAGTAGCTCACCATAGTTTGGTCCTCCCTTAACTTAGTGCTTTCCATGGAACTCAGCAGACGCCCATAAAGCAGCCACATAAGTTTACCTTTCCCACTTCTGTGAACTGTTATGCAAAAGTCGAAATCAGGAGAGAGTATGAACTGATCCCGAGAGAGTATGAATTGCTGGGTCACAAAATTTTATTTTATTTTTCCCAATGCAATCCTGCAAAACTATCATGTTAGCCCATTCTGAAGGGTCCAGTGTTGTAGCTGGCTTTGATACCATATCTAACGTCCCTCTATTACATCAACGTAAAACGTGAAAAAAGTTGATTTTTTTAATTACCTTTCTTTGCATGTCATGCTAAGTATAATTTAAACATTAGAAGCTTATCCTTAACAAAGATCAACACATAATAGTTTAGGAAAGGAACCTTAGGGATAAGTAATACCTTTACTCAACGTATAAACAAGTTGCTTCATACTCATCAAAATATAGATCTTCATTTTGTTAGGCTGGCTGTAAATTTGTGAACATCGATTATTATTATCAATCCACTTAGGTACTACTGAATTTTTCATAGGAAAACAATACATACCTTTTTTAAAAATATCCAACTACCTTCTACTATCCAAACGTTCCACTTCTGTTTTCAATCTTGCTATTCATTTGCAGCGTTTATTGATTACTTATGTATATACCCAAAATTGTAGATCAATTTGTATATACATTCTCATTTACCATTACTTATGACAATATACATATATATACCAAAAATTGTAAATCAACTTGTTTATATAACCTTTCAACTCAATGGACTATTCAATTTTCTTTAGTTAGAACCTGAAAGGGGGCACCTTTAAAACACCATTACAAATCTAAGAGCACACCAATCATATGGATGCAATATTAAAACCTACTATTGTTTGGCATTCATTTTTATGGTACTTTAAACAACTTAGTGCGCTGAATACGATTACTTTCCTTGATCATTCTCCATGCAACATCAACTCAAACAATGACAACACATAACACGATACAAGAAAATGGACACATGGAACACAAACCAAGAAGGAAAACAATGTACGTGGTTCGCCCAACCCCTGGGATACGTCCACAAAAATGGTCACTTCATGTGACATCTATTATAAAAATTTACAATCTGCAATCTTAATATTGCCATACATTCTTCAAATTCTTCTCACACAATCTCTCACTGAGAGTATTGTTAACCAAACATTGTACATATCAGCATCATTAATTTCTTTCAAGATATCCATACCATAATGTATAACCTATGCATAAACGTCCTTCCTTTGAGACCTATCAGATTTATATGTATATAAGACACTAGGTATAACAATGAAACAACTTTACAGATGAGGCTTTCCCTTTACCTATTCCGATATTTTTAACCAGAACTACAACATATCTTCCTAAAGACCGCCTTGCCCTTAACAAATGCATTAGATCTGTAATTAAACAGACAAAATTTTTACAGCTTTATGTCGAAGTATAAAGTATATTAGCACAAAAGGGTGGCTTCTCGTCGAAGCTAGGTTCACCTCCTAGACTGAACCCAATAACTCCTTATCGGACAACATCCCAGTCAAAGGCTCATGTGTCACCTAAACCTCTTCAGATTTAAGACATATCGAGAGTAAGCAACGTCAACCTAGAAATACTGACCTCTGGACGTAGCATAATTCGAAGGTGAGGAACCCTAGAGACACACACTCGGATCTCCAAGAAAAGTTTTTAAAACCCAATACAACCACAGCTTGGGATCTCGATAAGAGGTTGGCACCAACTCGGGTCCATCATACGGTGGCTAAAACTCAAGTATCAGGCCACAATTCTCAGATGAAAGAATTGGGGGTATTAGCTCTCACCCCACCCATCCTATTGAGATAGTATCTTACACTTGAGAGGCCGCTCCGGTGTCGCTCTTCTCAGAGCAAGAGAGGAACATCTTCCTCTTATCGCAAGGATGGAGTATGAGTGAGCAATTAGCATAGTTGGAAAACTCATAGAGGAAAACAAAAACATTTCAGGAACAAAAGATGCTTCCATGCTACCGCCTCATCACGTCGAGAGGCCCTTCGCTATGCAAAGAGCCTTATGTCGTTGGTGATCCTAAGTGTCCATCTAAAAAAATTCCTCCCCCTTATCTTACTTAAATCATCATGCATGACTTAGGTTTTATGAAAGGTACTAGCAAAGCTAGTTTCAAACATTTTAACAGCGATTATACATGAAAGGAGGTAATTACTCCTTCAATACAAACCTCAAAATCACTGCGATTTTCCGAATAAAGGAGGTGCAAGGTGCTTGCACTAAGTCCTGAAGGGAATCGATCACCAATTCCAGATTAGCACCCAGTACTTTAACATGAAAAGGAGCCTTTTCAAAGGGCCAATATTCATATTGGACCTAGGAGGAGCCAAAATGAGGAATTCCTAATACAAAAGGAACGAAGAACCTTTAAAGAAAGATTCATTGAAGTGCTGGTTGATAGATAGAAAGAGATCCTTGCTTCTCGATTGGTATGTAAGCTTAAACTCAGTTAAGATCTAGATTCGAGCAGGGATCAGGCTCTCGGTCTACGAGAAGGGATGTGTACACAAGGATTCGAAAAGCTTATGATTTTGGTGTTAAACAAGACATAGTTTAACCATGCCTGCGTTATCCAAACGAAACCCCCAAACTATTTATAATTTCTGCCAGTTAAAAAGAAAAAAAAACAATAGAATCCATCTAACATACCGAGGTTCATTACTCTCGTTTAAAAATAAAATAAGTTTGATAAAAGGAAAGGAGGTAGGAATACGTATCAGCATACTCATTTAGTTGTTTTCCCCAAGTCATAGAGGCTAAGGCGCAACCCTCTTTCCTCAACAGCAAATCACACATGCCACCAGGGTTTGGAATGGCTCCTTCCAATGCCTTGAATGCGCGCTGTCCAATTCTTGAGCCGTCCTCCCCCTATCAACGCGGAAATCATCCCTTTATAACCTTCTCTTTCCCAGGTGGATAGTCGTTGGTGTAATAAATTCAGTTTCCCCTCTTAGCTGTCCAAGAGCCAATTGTCTCCAAGATTCTCCAATGTCTGACATAGTTTTCCTAACCTCCTCATGTTAAGGGAATAAATTTCTGGCGTTTCCCCTTATTACAGGAGTAATTTTCTTTCCTCTTATTGAGGGAGTGGCAGTCATGATTTTACCTCTACTAGACTTACTCAAAAAAGATAATCCTCTTAATTCAACTTCTTCGGCTAACATGGTTTATGCATTTTCATTTAAAACAATGCATATAGATATATTCATTTCTAAGAATATATATATATATATCTAAGTTCACGTGCATGTTGTATTTTTTATCCAATTTAACCTATGGATAATAAATATATATATGTATATATATATTTATATTTTTCGCACATATTATATTTGTTATATGTGTGTTTTATACCTGTTCTAAATTCACTCTTACCCAATTGGTAACTATGAGACCTACCAATAAATGTCTTAGCGAGCTTCCCTCTACCACATCATTTAGGTATCAAAGAACTGGGTCACTAGTCTTTTAGTGGACTCGGTTGTCCAAATTAAAGTAGCACTGACATCTTAAGTCTCCCAAGTCCATGACTTAGGAATCACATCACCTACACACAGGGTTCTGCTGGTGGGGCCTTGGCCTTGAGCTCCTCACCATAGAATAAATACATTCGGAAATTACAAAATATTCATAGGCATTAAAGATGGATTTTACATTCTCTTACCATTTGATTGACTCGAAATTTCATAGTATTGATGAGTTGAGAGTCATATTGAACATGATTGTTGTTGGCTTGCATTTGTTACATTTACTTGGCAAACATTGATTTTGATAAATTTGGCAATTCATATCATTTGAAGACGAAGTTGGCATTGCATACTCTCATTGAATACATACATATTTGTTATGCTATTGTTGAGCACTTGCAATTTTAACAGTCTATTGTACTAGTTGCAATTTTAACGATTTAAGGGTTAGCATGCATAAACTAGGGTTTAGAATCAACGAGGAAAACCAAACCCTAATTGAAGTTCAAAGGTTAGCATGTATAACTTAGGGTTTAGAATCAATGATGAAACCCTAAACCTAGGAGGGAAACCCTAACACCAACCCTACCTAACCATCTCTTGTGGCCTCTTATAAAGTACCTTTTTGTTTGTATATGAGCATGCTTAGGATTGTATTCATATTATATTTCCTAGGATGATTCCTCAAACCCTAGGTCTTTGACTATTGCGTCAACACAAGCACCAAGACCTCCATGGAAAATCAACTAAACATAAAAAAATTTTCTTCTAAGCAAGGAATCAAAAGAAGCTTGAGACTTATCAAGTTAATTTTTCCATGGTCTTTCCCTAACCTCCATGTATCACACAAGAACAAGACTACAATATCACCAAAGACATTAGCTCTTTTCTTTGTATCTTCTAGAGGGTTGGAACCCTAATTCTACCTCCTTTGTCTTCACAACAAGAGCTATATATTCTGCAAGACAAACATCAATTCCTCTAGTATTATTTCTCCTTCTTCAAGGTTTACTTACATATATAAACCCTAGTGTCCTCATGCATATCCAAGTTTCCTCATGTAATGCATTCCTTCTCTAGCTGTGTACCACATCTTATTGTTCCCAATGCTCCTTAGCATATGTGTGAGAGGTGGTTGCAATGCTCCAATGCTTATCCTCAATATGTGTGCCAAGGTGGTTACCATGCTCATTTGCTTCTCCTCAACGTGTGTGTGAAGGTGGTCGCTATGGTCCAATATTTCACTTATCTTCATCCTAATATCACAAGGAAACCCAAAAAAATAAACCCTAGCCCAAGAGTACATTAACACCATGAAGATACATCCCTTTGGGAACTCCTTCCAAGCATATAACATATCCAGAACCTCTTATTACAACAAATTACAACATCAATAAATCTATTGAGCAAAACCATAGTTTACGAAACCGAAGCACATTAAAGTCACTACGCCATGAAACCTGAGTGGAGAGGGCCCACTAGAAGTAATGGAATTCCAGGAGACCAACGGAATCGACGGCTCATCGATCCGACCTCCGGTTGCCGAGTTATGTTGAGTTGGAAGTCGCATGAAAATGTCGTTCAGGGACACTTGGTCACTTTCGGTCCGGGAGAAAAAAAAATGGAGCAACAAAATTGCATGCTGTTGACTCTGATAAGTGTTTATGGACAATGCCGATATGGGAATACCACCAAGAGTGGCACAGTGGAGGGTTTTGCAGAGTTGACCTACCAATGCGAGAGTTGCATTGAAGGAAACTCAGCAAAACCCTAGTTTATGAAACCGAAGCACATTGAAGTCACTGGGCCATGCAAAAGTGGTGGAGAGGGCCCATTAGATGTTATGGCATGCCAGGAGACCAGCGCATTCAATGGCTCATCGATCCGACCTATGGTTGCCGATTTATGTCGAGTTGGAAGTTGCATGAAAATGTCATTCACGGTCACTTGGTCACTCTCGGTCTCGGAGCGAAAAACTAAACGGAGCAGAAAGATTCCATGTCCTTGGCTCCGACAGGTGTGTATGGACAATGCCAATATGGGAACACCACCAATACTGGCATGGTGGAGGTTTTTGCAGATTTGACCCAGCAATGCGAGAGTTGCATTGAAGGAAACTGAGCGAAACCCTAGTTTACGAAACTGAAGCACATTGAAGTCACTGGGCCATCCAAAGGTGGTGCAGAGGGCTCACTACAGGTAGTGGCATGATAAGAGACCAACGAAGTCAACATATCTTCGATCCGAACTCTGGTTTCCATGTTATGTCGAGTTGGAATTCGCATGAAAATGTCATTCACGGACACTTGGTCACTCTCGGTGTGGGAGCGAAAAAATCAAACGGAGGAGCAAGATTGCATGACGTTTGCTCTGATAGGTGTGTATGGCCAATTTCGATATGGGAACACCACCAAGACTGGCATGGTGGAGGGTTTTTCAAAGTTGACCCACCAATGCGAGAGTTGCATTGAAGGAAATTGAGCAAAACCCTAGTTTACGAAACCGAAGTACATTCAAGTTACTGGGCCATGAAAATGTGATGGAGAGGGCCTAATATAGGTAATGGCATGTCGATAGACCAATGGAGTCAATGACTCATCGATTCGACCTCCGGTTGCCGAGTTATGTCGAGTTGGAAGTCGCATGAAAATGTCATTCAGGGACACTTGGTCATTCTTGGTCCAGGAGTGAAAAACCAAACAGACCACTAAGATTGCATGTCGTTCAATCTGACAGGTTTGTATGGCCAATGCCAATATGGAAACAACACCAGGACTCACACATTGGAGGGTTTTGTAGAGTTGACCCACCAATGCGAGAGTTGCATTGAAGGAAACTGAGTAAAACCCCAAGTTTACGAAACCGATGCACATTGAAGTCACTAGGCCATGCAAACGTGGTGGAGAGGGCCCACTAGAGGTAATGGCTTGCCAAGAGACCAAGAGAGTCGACAGATTGTCGATCCGACCTCCGGTTTTCGAGTTATGTCAAGTTGGAAGTCGCATGAAAATGTCGTGTTCAGGGACACTTGGTCACTCTTGGTCCAGGATGACAGGGTAAATGTTGGGCATGGTAAGAGCATGATTAAAAGGTTGAAGAAGGACTTGGGAATTCAATTTTCAATGAAGGATTTGGGTCCAACACAACAAATATTGGGCATGATGATTATACGTGAAATAAGGAACAAAAAATTGTCATACTACTCAGGTGTCATACTCCATAGTGAGCAAGTCGAACTCTGATATCTCTGGAATGTGATTTGCTTTCCATCTATGTGGAAGGAAGTATGCTATCTCATATCTCTACCGCAGCCTATGTCGCAATTGGAACACTTAATATGCAAGCAAGCAAGGAACTATATTGCTCCAAAATAAGATAGAAGAAATGTTACTTGGAAAGACATAATCCAAGTTGTCCTAGAAGACTTAATATGAGTGTATTTAGCTATGGTATACGATATGGTATTTAGCTAGAAGACTTAATATGGGTGTATTTAGCTAGTTTTGAAATTTAAAAATTATAGTGATGGCTAATATACAAACGGTTTATAACGATAAAAGAACAACTAGTTTTTCTTTAGTGAGGAGTGCTTTGATATTTTTCACCCTTTCTTATCCTCTTTTTACAGGCGCATCTGCAACATACTTTCGGTTTTTCCCAAAAATAAAGCGCAAATATGATTACGGCGTTGTGATTTTCATTCTCACATTCAATATGATAACAGTATCTCGATACCGGGTTCAGAATATATTTTTCATGGCTTACGAACGGCTTTCCACAATAGCAATTGGATCCACGATTTGCGTCGTTATAAGTTTATTTGTTTATCCAATATGGGCAGGCGAGGATCTTCATAAGTGCATTATTAAAAAAATCCAAGGCTTAGCAGATTCCATCGAAGGTGAGATCGATTAACGTGTCAAAATTAGGTTAAAAGTTAGCTTATAAGTTGTTTAATTAGCTTTTCATTATAAGTTATAATTATTTGCTTATTATGGTGTTTATATTTTAGAATTTGGCTGGATTAAGATTTATGTTTACATTAAAGATTGTACCAAGATGAAAATTGGATTGATTTTAGACAAATGTATTGTTTAGATTGATTTTATTGTAGTATTTTTAAATTGGAAAAAAAACAATTATAAAAATAATAACATAAGAAATAACTATATTAATTGATGTATGGATAGCTAGTAGACTAGCACAGCCACATGTATAATGGCGTGTGAATGCCCATAAATACAACCAACCATTTAGTTTTGTAAAAATCCCTTGCTCTTAAACTAATGCTAAAATATATAATTTTATATCCATTATTAATACCACATTGTTAAAGTTAATATAACAAAAAAAAAATACTATTTAATAAAAGAACAAAAACAAATTGTTACTAGTTTTTTTAGCCACCCTTTGACTCAAGCTTATTTGTTCAACCTTTTTTGGTTTGAGATTTGGGGTAGACTAAGGCCTTTGTTTTTTCATGTATGGACCAGGATGAGACAAGTGTGGTCAACCATTCCTTAGCTAGATTGCTCAACCATTTGATCCCTATTGGACTGATCAAGTTACAAACTATGCCGGTGTGCCTCTACACTTGTTACACTTTGGGTGCTGTACATCACTTGTTACACTTAGGTTAATCTTGTTGATCCACTCAAACACATGCAAAATCTGAGATAATATCTAAACACCTAGCAATTAATTAATATATGCATAGATAACTTTTCATAAATACATGGATAACCTAGCAACTATTTGTGTTAAACAGTTCATGAGATTTAATGGCCTATAAGTATTCACCGATAATAAATTAAGTGGCTCTAACATTCTGATATCTCATTATTGGATCCATGCATGCATGCAGTATGCTTGATAGAGTATTTCAAGGATGATCTAGACGATGAATCTGGTGAAACCCTAGAAGCCCATATCTATGAAGGATATACAAATATTTTGGGTTCCAAAGCGACTGAAGATTCTCTGGTAAATCTCAATTTGTTGGTCTTTCAATAGACAGATCCTATAATCAGTTTATCGCCTTGATAGTGCTGCAACATCTAGAACTATTGCAACTTTACAACAGGGAAGAAATATATTTGGAAAATAAATTGATTAATATATTCGTGTGTTGATTTTTCAAGCAACTTTTGCTAGCTGGGAGCCGAGGCATGGTAAGTTCAGATTCAGTCATCCATGGAAACAATATGTTAAAGTAGGAGCCATGGTACCTCACTTGGCATATTGTGTTGTCGGTTTGCATGGATGTCTATGCTCAGATATTCAGGTGAGTTCTTGATTCGCAAATAATGTTTATATAATATTATTAACGTATTCTCTCCTTCAGTCGATGGCTCATCCCGATTTATGCTGCAGGCATCTCAAGTTAAAAGAAATGCATTCAACAATCCCTGCACAGGAGTTGGTGCAGAGGTAGCCCATGTTCTAAGACAGTTAGCAGAGAGCATAAGTTGCAGTAAGCAATGCCCTCCTTCACAATCACTTATGGAGAATGTGCACGATGTTGTTGAGGAACTCATTAAGGCATTCAGCCTTCAACCCAAACTGTTCCACGTTAGCCAGCCGTCCTATAGTCCCGATCAAAGGCATTTTACTGTAGACGCCATCAACATCAATTCAAATCATGCCAGTCGAATTATAAAAGACCCAGATCATCAAATCATTCCTATATTCAATGATACTGAAAATAACTACATTCATGAGGAAGATAATCACAAACCTAGGTTTGAACTTCTATCGCCAATAACAAAAGATCATTTGGATTGCCTTACAAAACTATGGGACATTGCCGGTGAAAGCAATTATATTTCAGCAACTAGTGATGGTCTCCATATATTCAAATGCACATACGTTGGAAATTATGCGGAGACGCTTCCATTGGTTGCCTTTGCATCCCTTCTAATAGAGATAGTTGCAAGGCTAGAACATGTTGTAGACGCTGTACAAGAGCTTGGGAAGCTTGTAGCCTTTCAAGAATAACAACGTTGTTTTATTAAGAAAGTTTATAGTTGTTACAGTTCAAATTTTGTAGTTGCTTCATTGATTGTGATGCTAGCTGGTTTCATTAATATAAAATTAGAATTGATTAATGAGAACTTTTTTCATTAAATGTGATTCCATGAGGCTCTATTGATATACAAATAGAATGGTTAATATTAACTTTTATCACATATCAATTGTCACAAGAAAATTTTTAAAATTTAAGTGACAAGTTTTGGAATTGTTCATGTCATTTGAGGATGTTGAATTCATTTTTATAATTTAAATTACAACTAGAATAAAAAAAACAAAGTTAAATTTTAATTTTGCAAAATAAAAAAGTTTTACCAAAAAATGCTATTATAATTAATCTAATTTTCTAAGTCATATTCATTAAAATTATAAAGTCAAATAAAAATATATAAATAAACAAAATTATAATTATAATTCATTAAAATTTTAATGTAAAAAATCGTATAGATAACTAAAATTTTATTGTAAAAATGTATTGATAAACAAAAATATAATTATCTAGTATTATTGTTAAAGTATTTATATTCACTATTTTAGTTTTATTTATATTCAAACTTATTTATTTTTTAAAAATTTATATATATCTCAAATGTATCACCATATTTTAGTTGAAAATATATTTAAATATAATTAATGGTTGAGAGATAAAGTTTGTTATTTTTTAGATTTTTTTTAATTATTTATTTCAAATTTAGAATGACTACCATAAAATCAATTTGGAAGTAAACTTGTCTCATTAATATAATTGGATTTGGAGTTATTTGTTGGAGTGAGTATCTTTTGATGTTATTAATATAATTGAGATATGAAAATATGGAGTTTTTTCATGTTAATAATGAGTTACTTTTGATATTTTTTGTTATTGTTATTTGTTTATAAAGAAACGAGTAAATTTAAATTTTATATATAAGTGGAAATTGAAAGTTTTAATAGTTGCACACTAAATTGTTAGAAACTTGGGTTTAAAAACATTTATCAAACCTCACCATTCTTTAAGAAAACTAGTGGTCAATGCTTGAGTGAGTTGGTTATTTGTTTTAAAAGTTCTAGGCAAGGGAAAAGTGTGAATTGGTTATTTGTTATAAAATTACTAGGCAAGGGAAAAGTGCATGCAGGAGGGATGAGAAAAGAAAACAAAAAAGAAATGTCGAGGATCACAAGAGGTGAAGGTGGTTATTTGTTATAAAATTCCTAGGCAAGGGAAAAGTGCATGCAGGAGGGATGAGAAAAGAAAACAAAAAAGAAATAAGAGAGAAAAAAGAAATGTCAAGGATCACTAGAGGTGAAAGCTGAGTGAAATCTGGAATAACTTACTCTCTATAGTTACTAGTGGAAACTTGAAGCTACAAGAAGAGTATTTTAAACCCAAGAGTCTAGGTAAGGGGGTGGAATCAAGCAATCTTGTTGCAAATTCCAAAGACAGGGTGGTGTGTGGCTCTTAACACTAAAATTTATAGATATGATTTCTAACTTGTTTTCTTTGTGAGTATGGACCTATATATGTGAATTATTTCTAATGTTCTTATACTTTAAAAAAATTATGAGTTATGATTAATGGTTTTTCGAGTATAGTATTTTGGATTAAATTATAGTCAATAATAGACTATGCCAATGCTTTTCTTTAGTATTACTGGATACTAGTGATTTCATTAACCGAAGTAAAATACATTGGACTGGAATGTATTCCTTTGTACAATAAAAGAAATTAAAAATAAAAATAAACCCTCTCCACGTGGTCATAAACTCTCTGACGACATAGGAGATTTAAAATTTTGAAAGGAATATACATATAAAGATGCATCCATTTATCGTCATATTGATAAAATGAAAAGAGCTGAAACATAAATTCCAAGGGTTAACTGAATAGAGCTGAAAAATATTAACCAAAAATAAACTGAATAGAACTGAAACCCCATCATTACGTTTAAGTTAATAATTTCACCAAGTATTAGAAAATGCAACCTACTTGAATAGGGTTCCATTCTCAATATAAAGGATAAAGCACAATGTAAGAGGTTAAAAACTACAAAATGACTTAATCAAATGTCCAAATTGTAAACATGTCGATAGGTATTCAAAACCTGTGAAACTTTTAACAAATTAAAATTACCCAATGCAAAATTTGAATACCATGAGAGGTTAAACCCTTAGTTGGGATATCTGGGGAATAGATCCAAATATTAATCACATACTGAGAACATGACTGTGAAACTATGCAATGCCTCCTTTAAAGAAGCGGAACACAAAAAGAGCTAGGAGCTTAAACCCTAACTTACCTGTTAAACCAAAGAACTTTTTCCTTAGCGGCCATCCATGTAGATGAAGAGTGGAGTAAATAAGGCTTAGTGAAAATTTATTTTAAATGAAAGAGAAAGTAAGTCAATCTATTACAAAGATAATAAGAATATACCAGCTCTTTACTTGATAAACATATGTCAGGAGGTTTCTGAATAACAAAGACTTCTGTTTAAACGAGATATTCAGATGACTGCTAACCCTATGTGAAATATAAGAGCAGTGATGAACATAATTTGCATGTTGCATAGTGGAAAACTTCTTCATGAAGCACATAATCATTACCATAGCATATGTGAGCTGAGTGTTGGGCCAACACTGTGACTATCCGTGAACTCTATCTGAATGATAGGGCGAAGTGGATAAAGTGGAAGCAAGGTCAACCGTAATGCTGGTGCTTTCCAGTTGTCCAACGCTTTAGGACTTTATTGGTTATACAAAGGAATTAAATTTACCTTATCAAGTCCTTTTTCTTTAGTTGTAACAAAAAACTTGGTAATTAATTGAACATGTCGAGTTACGGTAGCCACGATCTCTCACCTAGGGTTCTTCGAGGAGCGAGTGTGGAGAGAGTCGTCATTTGCCATGAGTGTGCTTGGGGTTGGGGAGCAGAATCCCCCCCTCCCTTATCTAGTGAGGACTCCTTTCGGATGTTGATTGATCCGCAAGGATTAAAATATGTTGCCCCATTCATCCCAAAATTCATTAAAAAGCTTGAAACTATTCCTGAAATCGCTTTGCTAACGGAACAACCAATAAGGATTACTTTGGATTTGGCGAAACGTGGACTGGTTGGGAAGCAGATAAAGCCTCTGGTCCTGACGGCTTCATGGCTCACTTCTTCAAGTCATGCTGGCCAATTATCAAGGATGATCTGTTCGAAATGGTGAGGAAATCCCAGCACCGCAATAGAATAAGAGGGAGCAGAAATTCTACATTCCTGGCACTTATCCCAAAAGAGAGAGGTGCTAGCAAATTCAGCAGATACCGCCCTATTTCTCATTGCAAGACAAGCTAGAAGATAGTCACAAAAATCATAGCTAACCCGATCAAGAAAATTCTCTCCGATATCATCTAGGAAAATCAAGGCGGCTTCATCAAAGGGCGACAAATCTTGGACAATATTGTTCTGGTCTAGGAAGCGATCCACTCAATATTTCAACTAAAAAAAAAGGGTATGGTCGTCAAACTTGGTTTAGATAATTCCTTTGATAGAGTCAAACATGATTTCTTGTTCAAAGTAATGAAAAACTTTAGATTTTCTCAAGGGTTCATTAATTGGGTCAAAGCGTGCATACACGCTCCATCGATTTCCCCTCTGGTGAATGGGCAAGTGGATGGATTCTTTCTTTCCTCAAGGGGTCTGAGGAAAGGGTGCCCCTTTTCGCCCCTTTTGTATTCCATTGAAGCCTCAATACTAAGCTTCCATCTGGATCACTATTAGCACCTTCAATCCCTATCAGGTCTAAGGATAATGTCAAATGTCAAAGTTATTAACCATGCGCAGTTCGCTGATGACACCTTCACTTCTGATGACACACTTCTGACGCAAGTTATTAACCATGCGCAGTTCTTTGAATGGATTTGCAAGTAACAATTTATGACGCCTTTGTTGAAGAGAAACTAATTGATCCGAGAGACCCTGTCAATGACCCCATAACATAGAGTTGAAGAAACCCGTTCAATCTCCTACTCTACCTCCATGATGGCACTTTTACATTTTTTTTATAGCACTCTCTCGCCCAAATGATAAGCCTTCGCCTTCATCAATTTTAACGGAGATGTAAATTGTTAACCAATACCGGAAGCCACCAAAATTTTGGCTTTCTTAGTAAAGCTTGTTGCTTTCATTTTTAGGCCGAAGCATTTGGCTCACTCAGATGACTAATGATAGTTAGTTTCCCTTGCAAAATAAATAATGCTGTAGGATAGAGAGAAAACGACACATTTTATTAAGAATTACTTAAAGTGCATGGAACAACTAAGATAGAAGGCTAATCCAAATCCTTTCATAAGATATATTCACATTTAACGTAAGGGCATCTTTCATGCACCATCAATTGAATGGAAGTTTGCACAACAGTTTTTGTTAACCTAATGAATTGTATTCTCGCTTGTTATTCTCTTTCCCAATTAAATTCAGGAAAATGCATTTTGTATTTGCCAATGAAAATCAGCCCAACTGCGTTTTTTATAATGTGAACATAAATAAAAAAACAGAAGGTAAATGCTGAATTATAAATATTTCAGATTGAAATATATGCATAAAAATTAAGCTACTTCCCTAATAGTAATAGGTGCAAGTTGATTGTTATATTAGGGGTTATAACACCGTAAAGGTAAAGAATATTAGCTGGAATTAACACAGCCATGTAAAGGAGAAAAAATTTGAAAAATTTTGAATAATAGAAAATCATATTTTTATCTATATTAAACTTTAATTCTTTTTGTTTTTGGATAAAATCATATTTTCATCTATTATGAATTTGAAGTTCATTCTATTTTAGACAAACTTATTAAGAGAATTTGTTACAAATTCTTCTTGGTCAAATGCATATAATTTATCCAATGTTTTTGTTAGCTTCTTTATACATATGATGCTCATATATGCATAGATTGAATCACTATTCAATATGCAAACCAGCAAATAGTTGTGGAAATTTCCAAGGAAAATATTTAACTTGAACCATGAATTCAATTTTAAAAACCGCTTCCTCTTTGTAGGTCTCTCCATAGACTTCTTCTAATGCTTAAGCAACACTCTTTTGAATGTTATGTTTTCCCATATTCATGTTGAAGTATTACACCATTATATACGATATTTGATGTTTCATCTGCCAATGTGAAATGAGTCTTGACTTTGGATTGTTATTCTGTGAGCATTCAAATCACCTGTTTCCTTGTACTACACATCTATACCATTATATACCACATTTGATGTTTCATTTGCTAATGTGAAATGAGTCTTGACTTCATTCCTTATTCATGGATTGTTATTCCGTGAGCATTCAAATCAGTTGTTTCCTTGTACTACATATCTATACCATTATATACCACATTTGATGTTTCATCTGCCAATGTGAAATGAGTCTTGACTTCATTCCTTCTTCATGGATTGTTATTCCATAAGCATTCAAATCACCTGTTTCCTTGTACTAAACATCTATAGCAAATAATTGCATACTACACTTGCCTCTGCCAAAATAGTTATCTCCTTTCGTACCTTGATGATTAGTTGCTTCATCTTCTCTCTTTTCACTTTACAATCCTTTCAAAACTGTCACGCTTCACTCCCCTTCCCCTATAGTTCTGCTGCCACTTCCTATTATAATTTTCTTCGACCTTCAAAGAAATTTTATACGGTACTTCATACATTGTTTAACAATAATAGGCACTCATATAATCTTAGATCTTAAACATATACCCATTACATACCTCACAATACCTCACCACTTGTGGATACTCTATCCCTTTAATTCCTTATTAAAATGACAATTTGAAGAACCCTTCATTGTACTTTCTGGTAGATGTCTCATTCTTCCTCAAATGTTCTTTTTTTGCACAATCTTTGTTTTATTAGGAACGAACTTATCCTTGATCTTAATCACCATTTCCTTCTATTTTTTAATCTTCTTCTAGTGCTTGTCCGCTTTTTTTCTCTGCATTAAAAATACTCTATTAGTGTATTGAAAATTTTCATGCTCAAAGTATCTCTTAATTTGTCCTATCCAGTCATTGAAAGTATTTTCTTTCAAATTACTATTGTAGCAAGAAAATTCCACTCTGGAATTACCTCTATCCTTTAGAAAGGCAATTAATCATACATATGGGTTTCTTTCATTAACCTATTATTCTTTTTCTGCCATATCTTTTGATTTTGAATCTAGTGTGACTTGGATATCTATGGTTGTTCAATTTTAAAACTCTTCGATTCGTCTACTCAATTCCTTCAATTCTTGGTTCCAATGCCTCCTCATGATAATCGCTTTTATGATAGAATCCTTGGGAGTTGTCTTGTAACCCACAAATATACTAGAATTCATAAGTCTCTCTCAACAATACCTATAAACATATTATTATAACAATCTACAAGTGAAACAACCATGTGAAGTCTCCTTGCTACCACATTTGCGCAACATATGAACTCACAAAACCGTGGTAGCACGACATATGAACTCACAAAACCCAATTTTCATGAGGAAAATATTTTTGATAATTCTTCAACTTCTCAATATAGAAATGAACATAGTTCTAATACTACTGGATGCAAATCCAATGTCTATTAATATTTATACAACTAGATTGTAGCAATGATAGAACTAGGATAATTATATATATATATATATATATATATATATATATATATTAAATTTTAAATGCTATATAATTAGATATAATTAAATCTAAACAATTAAACAAGAATAATCACCCAATAACTTAGAATATCAAGCTAGAATATCAAGTTCTACCATCTTAGAATGCAAGATCTTGCAATTTGAAACTCCAAACCCTGAATCAAGAGTTACACTCCCCGTTTATACAATGCTGGAGTTAAACCTTTCCTTACGTGTACACATTCAACTTATAAAATTTCTCTCCAATTATTTTGAAACTCCAAACCCTTAATCAAGAGTTACACTCCTCGTTTATACAATGTTGGAGTTAAACCTTTGATATTTGTACTATACTCCCTTAATAATCTTTAGATACTGAAGATATTGTGTAGATATTATTCATCTTCACATTTCCTTTCTATAACAATGTTCACCTCCTTATTTTTCCTACTAATCCTAAGCTAAACAAATAATGCACGTTGAAATGAATAAAATAAACAAAAGGAGAGATATCAAATTTAGACATAAATACATAAACATAAATATTATAGATTCATGGTATTTACAAAAATATCTTATATTTTCACAATAATAAAAACTATATTTTTAACTAGCGGATTTATATAAGCTTTAAGTTGTATGTTTTATGCTGAGCTTTAAGTTGTAGGTTTTATGTTGAGTTAGACTACAACCACTTTAGATTATCTTAAAGGTAAAAAACTAGCACATCCACATAGTTTGTGGTTGGAACACGTGGATAGGGATCAAATGGTTGAAATATAGTTATGAAATGGAAGAGAATTTGGTTTTTATTCGTCATATTCTTCTAGTTAAATGGGTTTAAATGTGAGTTATCCATGCCTAGCTACATGCTATCATTGACGCTCTTTATTTTATCCATTTATCAACTATAAGTTATTTTTTATATTCTTTTTCTTTTTATCTCACATTCTTCTAGTTCTCTACCATGAATTATTGGTTATCCATTCATCAACTCACTACAAGTTATCTTTTATATTCCTTTTCTTTATAATTGTTTATTTGGAATTTTGAATGACTGCCATAGAATCAATCTCGATAATACACTTGTCTCATCCTCGTCGGTAGATGAAAAAGCATAGACCATAGTCCACCCCAAATCTCAAATAAATATGTCTATCGACTTAATTAATCTCAAAGGATTTGGTCCTTTTTGGTATTATATACTTATGAGGTTAACGTGGTCCTTATATACCATAATAATGATAAAAATTAATAAACTTTTAGCCTATATTTCTTTGGAATAATTTCAAAGTGTTAAAAATCACAATCTAAAACATAAATAGAGGGACAAAGTAAGCATTTTTTTGGACACCCATATCAAACATGGTGCATTCTATGTACCCATAGATGCATGATGATTGCATCTAAGATTCATATCTAGAGCGGATTCCAATCTTGATTAGTCATTGTAAAACTATAGTATACCATGAGGCCTCTATTTATGATAGATGGGGGGGGAGTCACTCTATGAACCTATGACATACCATGTGGAGTCATAGGATATGAAATAAGAACCCTAATTTCATTAGATATTAACGAATTCTTCCAAAACCCCTTTTGTTAAACCCCCTCCCAATGCACCTTTCCAATTTCAAAAACTCCATAATTTAATTAGATATCCTATGTATCCATTTTTTTCATTAATTTTTTATTATCAATTTGTATCTTTACCCTTAGTATGGTGAAATTGCACAAATATTATAACTTCGAGAACCTAGTAAAATATCAAATATTAGTGTGATAAAATATTTCAAGATGGGGAGCAACCCTCTAAGCAAAATTTGAATTCATGCATAGTCATTTCAATCAACATCAGAACACATTCACTCTCAAATCATACCTATTCCAATGCCACTATGACTCCAAATATAATTAGATTCACACAACCTTCACACATGTTATAGATCAAATCAACACTTCTTTGTTTGTGTTATAGTTCAAAATAAGATAGCTAAGTGTTATTGATCATTCACAAAAAAAGACACTATTAGATGAAAGAGACTAAAAGCAAGATCCCATCTCATTACATTTCATCTTATACAGTTACAACCATAAAAGAGCCCTTTTTCTCCTTACACACTAGAAAAGAACAAACCAAATTTGCATGTTTCCATTTAGCAAGGCTTAAATGCCTCATAAATTCATGAAAACAAAAATTTAAAAATTGAGGAGTTATCGAAGTTTTCAGACTATTTTTTTCTGAGTTGTAACTTTCTAAACTACTCGGAAACTATCTCCAACTATATCCATCAAAATGAAAAGGAGAGGAGATGGTCAAGAGAGGAGGACACACATCACAGTAATATTATGCTCGAGGAATCATGCTTTAATGCATACATCCATCCCCATTCATATTAGTAATCCATGTTGTTGATCACCAGATCCTTCATTATTGAGATCATTTCCCTTAAGTCATCTCACATTCAACTACATTCAAAATATTTGAGTGGTACTGTTGATGTTAAAGAGTAGAATAAACAAGACTTTGTATTTTGAAAGTTGCATGGAAGAGAAAATGTATGTATTTGTATTCTTTCCATGCCCTAAACTAAGTGTGTTCTATGTTGTACTATTGACCTTGAAGGATTGTTCATGGATCATGTCGAAATTTATTAAGTTGTTGATTTTTCATTTATATTTCATGTCTTTTGAAGTCTTCATAATAGTGAAGTGTGTTTGAGGAAGGTTGATTATTTTTTATTGCAAGTTGTAACTCGGCATTAAGGAGTAGATCAAGAAAGTGATAAGGGAGAAGTGAGGATCAAACTTCAGAAAAAGTGCATATATTTCTTCTCCCACTTTCTTTTTATGTTTTTCTTGCTTGGTAGAGTCTTATAGGAATTTGGACTCATGTCGCTGAATCTTATCAACTTATAGATAATTCCCTATATGTTTGCTTCCACACTTAGTATATTTGTGACTTCATGCTAGTCATAAGATAAAATCCCAAACAACAGTTCACATAGCATATTTGATAGCATATTTATTCTAATACTAATTTGACTTCACATGTAGTCATATTTAAGGAAACTTAAGACATAAAGTATCAATTCAAACCTCCCAATACCCTATTCAATACCCTAGATACATAATTATAAAATCTCCCTTATATCTATATTTTTTTAACATATTAAGAATACCGCTTAAACCTTATATACGAGGCAATATACTGTTTCAATTTTTTAAAGTAGTGGATCCTCCAACATGAACTCATGTGCTATAATATTTCCTACGTAGTGAAGCCCCCATGTCTCTTTAAGGGAAATAATTTTATCAAAACATTATAATAGCCATGAAAAGACCTTCCTTTCTTTATATATGCCTCCAACAGCATCGAAATATTACTTTATATCTCAATCCATGCACATATTCATGTTGTAGTGGGATGTCTCAGCATATTCTATAATCCATAAGTTTTATGATATGAATGATATCCCAACATAAATTTTTTTATCAATGCTATAAGCGATATGTCTCCTTGATGTTGGGCTTGGGATGAGGTAGAGGGAAAGCAAGCAATGGAGCATTGTCAAAATATTTAAAGTACAAAGTATCTTCACACTTATGTGAATTTTGCTAGAAACAACAAAAAATAAATAAATCAATGTGATAGATAAAGATGAATAGAACATGGAAAAAAATTATGACTCAGATAATATAGTGTTGATTTGATGGTGTACAAAATTGAATAAAGGAAACCACAACTCTCATTCTTGTAATCCCAATTTTAAATGGCTTGATGTTGGCAATGTCCATATGTTCTAGAGATATTTGCATTCAATTATTAAGTATGTTGTGTGTTTCCATTAGATATGTATATATTGTATACTTAGTGGTTGACAGGCCAAAATAATAATTTAACATTGATACATTTAAAGTTAATTTTATTAATAACTTTTTAAGGATCATAATATCTAAAGTAAATGTGATTTTATTTCTCATATTGAGAAATTGTGATAATAACAAATGCTCATAACAAAAACTCATGTGATTGTTAATAAACATTATACATGTTTCATTTAAAAGTTTTTCAGTATTAATAAGTATGAGCTTTATGATAGATTTATTGTTGTGGAAAAGTACACTATAGGAAAGAATAAATATGAACCAATAAAATAGACATATGAAACAATAAATACTAGCCAATAAATTTAATGTTGTTGTGTAAAAGTACACTGTATAAAAAAATTAATAAGATGATCTAAGCATATGGCAAAGTACACTATATTAAAAAAAATTAATGAGATGATCTAAGCATGAGGTATATAATGAGATGATCTAAGCATGAGCTATATAGATTTACTGTTGAAGTACACTATATGAAAGAATAAATATGAACCAATAAAATAGATATATTAAAGAATACATACTAGCCAATAAATTTACTATTGTGGAAAAGTACACTAGAATAAATATAAGCCAGTGGAAAATACACTATATAAAAGAATAAATATGTCCCAATAAAATAAAAATATGAAAGAATAAATACCACCCAATAGATTTATTATGAAAAGTACACTATGAAAAAAAATAAAAATGACTCAATATAGATTTATTATGAAAAGTACACTATGAAAAAAAATAAAAATGAACCAATAAAAATAATAAAATATAGATAAAATGATTTTAACCTTTAAATTCAAAATAAATAATAAACCTTGAATTTTTCTTACTTTTCTATATTGAATGTTGAAACTTAAATTTCAAAGAACCAATTTCCTTTTCCTATCAAAGAATCCATGGTTTCAAAGAACCAATTGTGTTCTCCTATCAAAGAACCAATGGCCTTGATCCAGAGAAGATAACCATGTTCAATTGGTCGTTGAAATGTCCCTTTTTCGCCATAATTAAGACCAAGAACTCCTTGCTTCATTGAGAATGAAACGCGAATGATGTGTTGTTGAAAATGTGAAAAATATTCACTTTTTATAAGATTAGTTGTCGTTCATAATTTCAATTACGCTTTTAAAGATTGAATTATTTGTTCACTGCATGTTTAAACCAGATAAATGTTCAATTTTTTATCCGATTTAACAGGAGCACTAAGCAAGGAGCTTGACTCAATTTGCTCTTTCCTGTAACCTTATTCGGAGTCTAGTAGATTACAACTCCCTGAAATAGATGGATGAGTTGCTAAGTGTGTGCAATAACTCAATTTGCTCTTTCCTGTAACCTTATTCGGAGTCTAGTAGATTACAACTCCCTGAAATAGATGGATGAGTTGCTAAGTGTGTGCAATTATGTGTACAGACCACATAAATCTTTATCTCTTTCTATAGTTGCAGGATTGCAAATTTGGGTAGTTGAGATTGCAACTACCATGGTTCTGGGAAAAGGTAAGTCAGGAAAAAAGTAAGTCTCAGTGGAGAGGTTTTTTATTTGAGATTTGGGATGGACTATACCTTATGTTTTTTCATCTATTGACCAGACAAGTGTATTCTAGCGATTGATTTTATGACAGTGGTTAGTTGATGAATGGATAACCAACTGTATATGGCAGATAACTATAAAAGATAACTAATAGTTGATAAATGGATAACATAAAGAATGTGGATAATAACATGGATAACTCAAATTTTCTTTCATTCCATAATTATGTCTCAACCAGTTCATCTCTATGAACCTAAAATATGGTAGTTTTGTAATCCAATCACAAACTAGTTTCGTAATATAGTGTGAAACTTTTTAATACCAAACTGTCAAACTCAAGCTACCGGAAATTCACGTCACGAATTGTGCAAGAACGGTTCATATCAACAGGACCCACATTTGGCTCAAGCGGATTCCGTGTTACGGACTGAGACAGGACGGTACAAAGTACGATCCCACCATGGCTTAGTGGATCGAAAATGTTTTTAGTGGCCAAAAGCTCCAAAGCCACTAGAGCCGAATGGATATAAGAAACTCTGCAACGAAGTTAGTTTGTGAGCAAATCCTCTCTCAAAGCATCAAACAAGTTGTTAGCCTTAATGCTGTTAAATTTATTTATGATCAATTAGTATCCCTGTGATTCAATGCCCTTGACAATAGTTTATATATAGACATAAGATCCAAGTACTATTTTATGAAGATTTGCCCTTCTGATTTGTCAGTGGCAGACCAAAGGTCCGGTGACCGTAACATCGACCTTGCAATCAACATACCAGAAAATTGCAAAATTAAATGCATTGAGGAGCCGAATGAATTCAAAAGATTAAAGAAAATTCCGACCTTGAAGCTAGTTCTGGAGAAGTTTTTGGAGAAAGCTTGGCAATTGGGAAAAGACGATCCGCGGAGAGTTATACATTCAATGAAAGTTGGGCTTGCATTGTCAGTGGTATCTCTGTTCTATCTCACGGATCCATTAT
>LPNX011039225.1:110027-135975 GCA_001517045.1 Pseudotsuga menziesii
TTTCGTTCTCACATTCAATATGATAACAGTCTTTGGATACCGGGTTCAGAACATATTTCACATGGCTTACGAACGGCTTTCCACAATAGCAATTGGATCCGCGATTTGCGTCGTTATAAGTTTATTTGTTTATCTAATATGGGCAGGCGAGGATCTTCATAAGTCCATTATTAAAATTTGGGTGAATTCACATACATAGATCTTACTAACATGAGAATTGGATTGTACAAAGATGACACAAAGTACTGTTTAAATTGATTTTATAGCAGTCTTTTTCAAATTCGATATAAAAAATTATAAAAATAATAGCATAAAAATTAACTGGTAATTGATGTATGGATAACTAGTACACTATCATACCCTACTAATGAGAATGAGATAAGTGTCATGTCTATATTAATTATATGACAACAATTCAAAATTGTAAATAAAAAAATAAATAGAAATAACTGGTAGTTGAAGAATGGATAAGAGTGAGGCATGGATAATTCATAGTTGATGAATGGATAACCAAGAGTTCACACATAATTAGAAGAATGTGAGATTAAAAAAAAATTATTACATGAAGAATGTCAGTGAGAACATGTAGCTAGGCATGAATAACTTAGAGTTGAACTTATTTAACTAAAAAAATATGAAGAATAATTTTTTTTTTCAAACCATCTTTCATTAAGTGGCTATCTCTAACCCTTTTAATCTTTATTAAGATGATCCTGCCACAAACTATGTGAATGTACCTCTACACTTGTTAAACTTAGGAATCACAAAACACTAACATAAAGAAAGACTGGTATGTAACCAAAAGAGGTACTCACATTAGGGTATTTATTGCCACTAAAACTCCTCTCCTCTTACCCAAATTTATACCACATAAGTTAGTTGTTCAGGAGATTGCATATCATACTTTTCTCTTTGGAGTTGGCTATTACTTGGCCAAGGATAATAAAGACCCATGGCCCCATGCGTTTGCATATTGGATCCTATGGATTTTATGATGCCAGGACTGCTAAAATTTAAGATGAATCCAAAGAGGTTTATACACAACATGATCCATTTATCTAGGCATTGCTTTGTACTCAAATATATTTTTTGCTGTAAACTTGTTACATTTGGGTTAATCTTGTTTTTGTTGATCAATTCAAGCAATTTAATTTTGTTAATCTTGTTTAATATCTAAATGCAATTAGTAGATACATGAACTTACTCTTAGTAAATACATGAATAATCTAGCAATTTGTCATAAACAATTCATAACACTTAGTGACCTGTTCACCAGTAACAAGTTATGTGAGTCTAATATTCTGATATCTCATTATTGGATTGGATGCAGTATGCTTAATAGAGTATTTCAAGGATGACCTGAACGATGAATCTGGTGAAACCATACAAGGCCATATCTGTGAAGGATACACAGATATTTTGGATTCTAAAGCTAGTGAGGATTCCCTTAAATCCCTGCTAAATCTCAATTTGTTGGTCTTTCAATAGACAGATCTTATAATCAGTTTATCGCCTTCATAGTGCTGCAACATCTGGAACTGTTGCAACCTTAGAACACGGAAGAAATATATTTGGAAAAGAAATTGATTAATCGATTTGTTTGTTGATTTTTTGAAGGCAACTTTTGCTAGCTGGGAGCCAAGGCATGGTAAGTTCAGATTCAATTATCCATGGAAACAATATGTTAAAGTAGGAGCCATGGTATGTCACTTGGCATATTGTGTTGTAGCCTTGCATGGATGTCTACGCTCAGAGATTCAGGTGAGTTCTTGATTCACAAATAATGTTTATATAATATTATTAACGTATTCTCTCCTTCTTCAGTCAATGGCTCGTCCCGATTTATGCTGCAGGCATCTCAGGTTAAAAGAAAGGCATTCAACAATCCTTGCACAAGAGTTGGAGGAGAGGTAGCCCATGTTCTGAGACAGTTAGCAGAGAGCATAAGTTGCAGGAAGCAATGCCCTCCTTCACAATCACTCATGGAGAGGTAGCCCATGTTCTGAGACAGTTAGCAGAGAGCATAAGTTGCAGGAAGCAATTAAGGCATTCATCCTTCAACCCAAACTTTTCCACATTAGCCAACCGTTCTACACTAGTCCCGATTAAAGCCATCTAACTGTAGACACCATCAACACCAATTCAAATCATGCCAGTCGAATTATCAAAGACCCAGATCATCAAATCATTCCTATATTCAATGATACTGAAAACAACTACATTTATGAGGAGGATAATCACAAACCTAGGTTTAAACTTCTGTCGCCGATAGCAAAAGATCATTTGGATTAACTTACAAAACTATGGGACATTGCGGGTGAAAACAATTATATTTCATCAGGTAGTGATGGCCATCATATATTCAAATGCACATACGTTGGAGATTATGCGGAGACGCTTCCATTGGCTGCCTTTGCATCCCTTCTAATAGAGATAGTTGCGAGGCTAGAACATGTTGTAGACGCTGTACAAGAGCTTGGGAATCTTGGAGCCTTTCAACCATGACAACGTTGTTTTATTAAGAAAGTTTATAGTTGTTACAGTTCAAATTATGTAGTTGCTTCATTGATTGTGATGCTAGCTGGTTTCATTAATATAATATAGAACTAGAATTGATTAATGTGAACTTTTTTCATTAAATCTGATTCCCTGAGCCTCTATTGATCTACAAATAGAATGGTTAATATTAACTTTTATCATATATCAATTATCATTTTTATTCAAAAACAAATTTTGTTGGAAATTTTCAAAATTTAGGTTACAAGTTTTGGAATTTTTTATGTGACTAGGTTTATAAAGTTGTTGAATCCATTTCTATAATTCAAATCACAACTAAAATAAAGTTAAACTTTAATTTTGCAAAATAAAAAATTTTACCAAATTTTTAGATAACTTATTTATGATTAATCTAATTTTTAAAGTCTTCTTCATTAAAATTTTAAAGTCAAATGAAAATATATAAATAAATAAAATTATAATTACAATTCATTAAAATTTTGATGTAAAAAATGTATTGATAAACAAAAATATAATTAGAATTATTGTTAAAGTATTTATATTTAGTATTTTAGTTTTATTTATATTCAAACTTATCTAATTTTTTTAAATTTATATATATATATTAAATATATCACCATATTTTAGTTAAATATCTAAATATGATGCAATGGGAGCACGCAAGTGGGTCAAAACAACAACGTGCACGCACCTCCTTGATGTGCGCACACACTCCCGCTTCGGCAGTGGCGAACCTCCTTCCCAGATTGCCAACATGGAAAATAAGAGCGTGCATGCACCTCTAATGACATGCTCACGTGCATATGCGTGCACGTGTATGTGGACGTTCCCAGATTGCCAGCATGGAAAATAAGAGCGTGCATGCACCTCTAATGACATGCTCACGTGGATATGCATGCACGTGTATGTGGACGTGTGCAAGTGTTTGGCGCGATCGCGACGCGCGCACGTCCCTGTGTTTAAAAAAAAAACAGTAAACAATTGTTTTGTTTTCTACCCACCCAGGAGTGCGCAAGGAGGCATTAACAACCCCCCAAGGAGACGAAAACGATCCCCAAGGAGCTCAACGGAATTGTCCAACTTACGGCGTTGGAGTAAGGTAAATAGAGTAGGAATGCAAATTTTTTTGTTTATTTCAATGTTTTTTTATTGTTTTTCAAATAAAATACGAAATTAAAAAAAAAAAAGTGAAAATCAATTGAAATGGGCAAAAAATTGATATTGCAGGTACAAATTACCTAAACACAATGACAAATACCAACGAACCATCCTAAGAAAGGAATGAAAGAAACCAATCAGAGGACCTAAACCCCCAATTAAACCAAGAAAACCCCGAAGATGAATTACACGGGGATTTAAACCAATTAAGAATTTTGAGTGATGAACTAAAGAACACTAGGGAACCCTCTTGGGTTTCCCTCGCCACATCACTACAAAACATAATAGAATCTGTTAACATTTTCCACACTGAGATAACCAGTTTGAGCGAATATAAGGCTCGAATGAGAGAGCATTATAGCACCGGTATATCCAAAGAAGATATAAAAACCTGAATATTACAAAAGCCCGACTGTGGAGAAAATTTACATATATGAAAATAGGAAAACCTCGAGATGTGAGGAAGAGGAGAGTTTGCATGGACTGGTGTAATTACCATCCATCGAGAGAAAACTGGAGGAAGAGATGGTTCATGGTTTTTTACAAGCCTCCATGCAACAATGTCGAGGTCCCATAGCATTTTGTCAGGAAACTGTGGGCTGAGTTTGTGTTAGGGTTCCATGTGAACTACTTCGACATCACCGAGTTCCACGATATCGATTTGGATCATCCCAAGATCGACCTCATGCCCACTGGAACCCACTCAGAGGACCTCCTACACCTAGGCGAGAGCCAAACCCCCTTCCTCAACCCCCTGGGTTACATAGCAGGCTAGATGAGATCCATGAGTCTGTTAGACGTTCCACATGGCACCTTCTGAGGCATACCAAATTTGTGGTTATGTCCTCGCAGAGCGAGCAGGACCACCCTGAGAGACACACTTCTGCATGGTCTACTAGTGGTGGGCCAGGGAGAGCAGCTACAGGTGGTAGCCAGGATGATCCATCCAGCTCGAAGAGACTAGTGCCACATCATTGTTTTCATTGTGGGAATTCATGCCAGGTTCCTATGTATGAGCATGCCATAGAGAGCTACCTACACCAAGTTAGTTATTGTTTTATTTAATGTTCAAGTATTGATTATACGTTATGCAATCTCATAATTTATAATAAATTTATCTTAGAATGAGATGTTGATGACTTGATTTTTTTTTAATGTACAATTGTTCCGTGTTGAGTCTCCAACACTTAGGTGGGAGGACGTTGGTTCATTTAACCTAGATGGAGCCATGGCAGGTGCAGAGGACATCGCGGCACCATACACACAGGTATTTTTCTTTTAGTAATAAAATTTAATGTTAGTAGTTAATATTGTCATCCAATGTAGTTAATATTTAGTAATTGATCTAAATAATTTTTTGTAAATGAACAGGTGTCTGCAGGATTGAGTGACCAGCCATCCCCGCTGGGGATCAGCAGATCCTCTCGTGAGTAGGTATCTTGTAATAAAGTATAAATTAAATTTTAGTTTTGATGGCTTAGATTTGTATAGTTATATTTTTTATGTACTAATATATGAGGGCATGAATATGTATGTAGGTCAGAGTACATAGGCACGTCAGTGTCACTATCTCTCCACCGACTGCCTTTTTCCCACCATATATGCTAGGTGTTTCCCATGGCATACATGTCCCTTTCCCTGCATCCCTCCCCACCCCGTTCCATCCATCCCTTGCCTCCCATCCACCACCACACTTCCATCCAGCTCCCCCTTCTTCATCACAGCCTTCGTTCACTCCCCCTGCCCCACCCATCCAACCCCTCCCTTGCAGTTTCCCATGTTTCCACCCTCCCCCCTCTGACCAAATTACACCATCCATCCACATTCACCCATTCCTCCACCCCATGCCAAAGCTCATCCCCCTCCCCCATATTCTGCCACCACTCTCATTTCCTCTTCCAGGGTGGCACATTCCATTCTATAGCCTGTTGGAGTTTATCGTCGTACATCACCACTTCGCCCACTCTAGTCCACGCCCTCTCCCACCGTGCCCCTTAGTGTTGTAGACAACGCCAATGTGGCCATATCCTCTGTTATTCCATCCACCCTAGCATCAGAGCATGTTGTCTATCCCACTGCTCCACCTGCCACCATTGAGGACCAGTCGATTGCTCCACTTCCCAGCCCCCACGACTAGCCTATTTTGTTCACGGTGAGATTGATTAGTTTATGAAAATCTCATGCAATATTAACGAAAATTATCATAGGAAGTAAATTGTATGAGTTATCTTACTGTTTAAATTTTGCAGGGTGGCATCGTCGAGAGACTTGGATCACGGAGGAGGGTAGCCCGCTCACCACTTGTGGTCTCGTCTCAGGTGAGCTATTTAAAATTTGAAAACGTAATTTTGATTTTTAAATTGTGTTTTATACTTGTATAAATTCCTATAGCAGTTGACATTTGATCGTTGTCATTTCAGAGCCCAAGGGGAGGTGGTCAAAGCGGCCAAAAGAACCGAGCTTCCTCTAGCTCGAAGAAGATGAAGCTCAATTTTGGGGGTGCACCTGGGAGCTCCGAGGGTGGGAAGGAGGATTGAGAGACCCTCCTATGTACACTATCCATGATGTGGAATTTTGGCATGAGTTGCAATATTTTGTATAGGGCACGAGTTGCCATTGGATAGACATTGGGAACGATGTTCCCTTTTTCACTACTACTGTATATGATTGGAATTTTTTTTATATTAATATATCATTTTGTACTTATTTATATTACTTTGTATTTTATTACAGATTTGCATGCATTATCTTGAATGCAGTAGTACTTTACAGTTGATGCACTTGCAATACTTATTGTTGACGAAGCAATAAAGTCTGTATGTTCACAATAAAATGCATAAAAAATTTAACACTGTAGGTTAGTTAACTAAAAAATACACAAATGCATAAACATGTACAATAACACTGATAATTGAACTCTAACTCCTATAGAACCCTAACTCATATTGAACCAACATACTAACACCTATAGTCTTATCCATTGTCCAAATTGCAATAGAAAGCACTTGTTTGCCTTTGGTATTTACATAGTAATTATTGTCACATTTTTCAAGCTAGAAATTGTCTCATTTTGCAAGCTAGAAATTGATATTGGAATGATCTTCTCTTACCATTTGATTGACTGGAAATTTCATAGTATTGATGAGTTAAGAGTCATATTGAACGTGATTTTTGTTGGCTTGCATTTGTTACATCTACTTGGCAAACATTGATTTTGATAAATTTGGCAATTCATATCATTTGAAGACGAAGTTGGCATTGCATACTCTCATTGAATACATACATATTTGTTATGCTATTGTTGAGCACTTGCAATTTTAACAATCTATTGTACTAGTTGCAATTTTAACGATTTAAGGGTTAGCATGCATTACCTAGGGTTTAGAATCAACGAGGAAAACCAAACCCTAATTTAAGTTCAAAGGTTAGCATGCATAACTTAGGGTTTAGAATCAATGATGAAACCCTAAACCTAGGAGGAAAACCCTAACACCAACCCTACCTAACCATCTCTTGTGGCCTCTTATAAAGTACCTTTTGGTTTGTATATGAGCATGCTTAGGATTGTATTCATATTATATTTCCTAGGATGATTCCTCAAACCCTAGGTCTTTGACTATTGCATCAACACAAGCACCAAGACCTCCATGGAAAATCAACTAAACTTAAAAAAATCTTCTTCTAAGCAAGGAATCAAAAGAAGCTTGAGACTTATCATGTTAATTTTTGCATGGTCTTTCCCTAACCTCCATGTATCACACAAGAACAAGACTACAATATCACCAAAGACATTAGCTCTTTTCTTTGTATCTTCTACACGGTTGGAACCCTAATTCTACCTCCTTTGTCTTCGCAACAAGAGCTATATATTCTACAAGACAAAAATCAATTCCTCTAGTATTATATCTCCTTCTCCCAGGTTTACTTACATATATAAACCCTATTGTCCTCATGCATATCCAAGTTTCCTCATGTAATGCATTCCTTCTGTAGCTGTGTACCACATCTTCTTGTTCCCAATGCTCCTTAACATATGTGTTAGAGGTGGTTGCAATGCTCCAATTCTTATCCTCAATATGTGTGCCAATGTGGTTACTATGCTCATTTGCTTCTCCTCAATGTGTGTGTGAAGGTGGTCACTATGGTCCAATATTTCACTTATCTTCATCTTAATATCACAAGGAAACCCAAAAAAATAAACCCTAGCCCAAGTGTACATTAACACCATTAAGATACATCCCTTTGGGAACTCCTTCCAAGCATATAACATATCTAGAACCTCTTATTACAACAAATTACAACATCAATAAATCTATTGAGCAAAACCCTAGTTTACGAAACCGAAGCACATTGAAGTCACTAGGCCATGCAACCAGAGTGGAGAGGGCCCACTAGAAGTAATGGCATTCCAGGAGACCAACGGAATCGATGGATCATCGATCCGACCTCCGATTGATGAGTTATATTGAGTTGGAAGTCGCATGAAAATGTCGTTCATGGACACTTGGTCACTTTCGGTCCGGGAGCAAAATAAAAAATGGAGCAACAAGATTGCATGCTGTTGGCTCTGATAAGTGTGTATGGACAATGCCGATATGGGAATACCACCAAGACTAGCACAGTGGAGGGTTTTGTAGAGTTGACCTACCAATGTGAGAGTTGCATTGAAGGAAACCGAGCAAAACCCTAGTTTACGAAACCGAAGCACATTGAAGTCAATGGGCCATGCAAAAGCGGTGGAGAGGGCCCACTAGATGTAATGGAATGGTAGGAGACCAACGCATTCAATGGCTCATCGATATGACCTACGATTGCCAATTTATGTCGAGTTGGAAGTTGCATGAAAATGTCATTCAGGGTCACTTGGTCACTCTCGGTCCGGGAGCGAAAAACTAAACGGAGCAGAAAGATTCCATGTCCTTGGCTCCGACAGGTGTGTATGGCCAATGCCGATATGGGAACACCACCAAGACTAGCATGTTGGAGGTTTTTGCAGAGTTGACCTAGCAATGCGAGAGTTGCATTGAAGGAAACTGAGCGAAACCCTAGTTTATGAAACTCAAGCACATTGAAGTCACTGGGCCATCCAAATGTGGTGGAGAGGGCTCACTACATGTAATGGCATGATAAGAGACCAACGGAGTCAACAACTCTTTGATCTGAACTCTGGTTGCCACATTATGTCGAGTTGGAAGTCGGATGAAAATGTCGTTCACAGACACTTGGTCACTCTCAGTCTGGGACCGAAAAAATCAAACAGAGGAGCAAGATTGCACGTCGTTGGCTCTGACAGGTGTGTATGGCCAATTTCGATATAAATGCAAGTAAACCCTAGGATTATCTTCTACTTGAATAGGGTTCCATTCTCAATATAAAGGATAAAGCCGAATGTAAGAGGTTAAAAACTACAAAATAACTTAATCAAATGTCCAAATTGTAAACATGTCGATAGGTATTCAAAACCTATGTAACTTTTAACAAATTAAAATTACTGAATGCAAAATTTGAATACCATGAGAGGTTAAACCCTTAGTTGGGATATATTTTTGCATGACGACAAAATATCATCGGGGAATAGATCCAAATGATAATCACAGACTGAGAACATGACTGTGAAACTATGCAATGCCTCCTTTAAAGAAGCGGAACACAGAAAGAGCCAGGAGCTTAAACCCTAACTTACCTATTAAATCAAAGAAATTTTTCCTTAGCGGCCATCCATGTAGATGAAGAGTGGAGTAAATAAGGCTTAGTGAAAATTTATTTTAAATGAAAGAGAAAGTAAGTCAATCTATTACAAAGATAATAAGAATATACCAACTCTTTACTTGATAAACATATGTCAGGAGGTTTTTGAATAACAAAGACCTCTGTTTAAACAAGATATTCAGATGACTACTAACCCTATGTGAAATATAAGAGCAGTGATGAACATAAGTTGCATGCTACATAGGGGAAAACTTCTTCATGAAGCACAGAATCCTTACCATAGCATATGTGAGCCGAGTGTTGGTCCAACACTGTGATTGTCCGTGAACTCTATCTTAATGATAGAGCGAAGTGGATAAAGTGGAAGCAAGGTCAACCCTAATGCTGGTGCTTTCCAGTTGTCCAACACTTTAGGACTTTATTGGTTATACGAAGGAATTAAATTTACCTTATCAAGTCCTTTTTCTTTAGTTGTAACAAAAAGCTTGGTAATTAATTGAACATGTCGAGTTACGGTAGCCACGATCTCTCACCTAGGGTTCTTCGAGGAGCGATTGTGGAGAGAGTCGTAATTTTCCATGAGCATGCTTGGGGTTGGGGAGCAGAATCCCCCCCTCCCTTATCTAGTGAGGATTCCTTTCATATGTTGATTGATCCGCAAGGATTAAAAGATGTTGCTCCATCCGTCCCAAAATTCATTAAAAAGCTTGAAACTATTCTTGAAATCACTTTGCTAACGGAACAACCAATAAGGATTACTTTGGATTTGGTGAAACATGGACTGGTTGGGAAATTCATGGGTCTTAGGCCCTTTTCCAAAACCATTGACGATTGGATCCAATGTAACTGCAGGCCACTGATACAAAACAATGTAACTTGTTATGCGGTAGGTAAAGGGTTCTTCACCTTCGCGTTTATTGCAAAATAAGATTGAGATGTCCTATTCAAGAGTGGTCCCTATGTCATGGGAACGAAAGGGATGTAACTCAATAACTGGATGCTAGAATTTGATACCTCAATGGATGTGCCTAAGGAGGTTCCGGTATGGGTCCATTTTCCCAACTTGCCGGTGCATTGGTAGAATACCTAGTCATTGCAGCAGATTAGAAATGGTCTGGGGTGATACATCGACAAAGCAGGATCCAAATCCAAATACTCTTGCACAAGGATCTACGTAGAAGTAGATCTAGAAGCCAGGGTACTAGAAGCCATCAAACTCACAGTGGGTGCATGGCATCATTATAAAAAAATGGATCACAAAAATCTAACTTTCAAATACAGAAGCTGCCACGAATATGAACACTTTCAAAGAAACTTCCCAAAATCCCAAGAAACAGATAAGGAAGCCGAAGAAGGATGTCAATAAGCCAAAAAATCCAAAACCGCCTCAAAACTGAAAGGCAAAAAATTACAGGCCCTCCTGCAAACCATGGAAATCCTCCGGAGGACCAGTGAAACCAAAAAGAATCCTTGAATTCAGGAAACAGATTTGAGGCTCTGGAAATTCACAACATGGATCTGGAGGAGAATGAAAAAAGGGAAACAAAATTTGAGTCACCAGAAGCCGAATAATCCATCAAGGAGAAATATATCGAGGAATATCATGTCAACCTTGGATCTAACTCAGAAATAAATTCAGAAATTGAAGGTGCAAAAATAAGCAACTCCCCAATCACACCAAAAAAAGCCACCAGGGTAAGGAATTCCGAGAAAAAGAACAGAGAAGAGAAAACCAATCTAGACGTGCTACAAGGATCGCATAAAACTATCAAGTGGATTATAAACACCCACAACACCAAAAATCAAGGTCAGGATCCTAAAGGAGCTAACTCCTCCCAAGCAAGTAAATAATGAATTTTGTCTCCTATAACTATAGGGGGTTCGATAGCAATATTAAAGAAGAAGCCCTAAAAGGCATCATACGCATGACGACCCCAGAAATCCTCCTAATCTAGGAGACTAAATTGGAGGTATGTGGTCTCCTCCAAGAAAGTAAGATGTTTTGGAAAAAAAGACAAGGAATTGTAGTGAGTGGAAGAGGTGCATCAGGGGGGCTTAGCACCTTTTGAGACAACTCAATATTTGATCTATGTGAATAAGAAATATGCACTTAATGGATCTTCTCCAAGATTCTTCACAAAGACTCCGGTTATCATGTAAGTCTCTTCAATCTGTATGTCCTAGTCCTCTTCTCTAAGAAAATAGATTGTTGGGATAACCTTAAATCCTTTCTGAGTACGCACAATCCCAAGAACATTATTATAGCGGGGGATTTGAATATAACCCTGTCACTGAAGGGAAAAAAGGGGGACCCCCAGTCATATATCTAGGTAGAGAATGGGTGCAAGACCTCATTCTAGACTGGGAGTTCGTAGATATTAAACCACGAAAAGGAAAATTCACCTGGTCTAACAAAATATTGGGATTGGGTTACATTGCAGCATGATTGGATAGGTTTTTTGTCTAAAATACCTTCCTGGTCTTCAGTCTCACCGCCACTTCATAAATGCTGCCACATTATGTATTAGATCACAAGCCTATTGTCCTAGATCTATCTTTTGAGAAAAACCTAGGCCCCATCAGCTTTTCCATTAGTCCTCTCTAGATACAACAGGAAGGGTTTATGGAGATAGTATCCCAAGCCTGGAACAGGTATATCCAAGGTTTTCCTTTCTACGTGTGGGAATAAAATCTAAGAATCATCAAAAGGGCCTTGAAAAACTAGACAAGATCAATCAAACCACTGAGAACCAAAAGACAAGATGCCCATGATGAGCTCGAGAAACATCAGATGGTCATGGAAGACACTGTCGTGACTTAAGATCTATTGAATCATGAAGATGAGCTCAAAAAATCGTATCACCGGGCCTGTAGGGAGGAGGAATAGTTCTAAAACCAAAACGATAGAAGTATTTGGCTACTAGTCGGAGACAAGAATACAAGCTACTTCCACAATCAAGCAAAATCCCACAACCATTTCAAAAAAGTAAATGAAATCCAGCACCAAGGGCATGAGATAAGACATTTCGAAGGCATAAAGCAATCAGCTCACTCCTTCTTCAAAGAGTTGTAATATTCTCCTAATGAGGCCCCCGTTGATGCTAGATCCTCTCATTTATCTCTCATCCCTCAACTAGTTGATAATAGGTTAATATAAGACTGATGGCACCGATCAACATGAAAGAAATTAAAAAAGTGTTGAATCACAGGGAAGCAGATAAGGCCTCTGGTCCTGACGGCTTCATGGCTCGCTTCTTCAAGTCATGCTGGCCAATTATCAAGGATGATCTATTTAGAATGGTGAGGAAATCCCAGCACCGCAATAGAATAAGAGGGAGCATAAATTCTACATTCATGGCACTTATCCCAAAAGAGAGAAGTGCTAGCAAATTCAGTAGATACCGCCCTATTTCTCATTGCAACACAAGCTACAAGATAGTCACAAAAATCATAGCTAACAGGATCAAGAAAATTCTCTCTGATATCATCCCAAAAAGTCAAGGTGGCTTCATCAAAGGGCGACAAACCCTCGACAATATTGTTCTGGTCCAGGAAGCGATCCACTTAATATTTCAATGAAAAGAAAAGGGTATGGTCGTCAAACTTGGTTTAGATAATTCCTTTGATAGAGTCAAACATGATTTCTTGTTCAAAGTAATGAAAAACTTTGGATTTTCTTAAGGGTTCATTAATTGGGTCAAAGCGTGCATAGGCGCTCCATGGATTTCCCCTATGGTGAATGGGCAAGTGGATGGATTCCTTTTTTCCTCAAGGGGTCTGAGGAAAGGGTGCCCCTTATCGCCCCTTTTGTATTCCATTGAAGCCTCAATACTAAGCTTCCATGTGGATCACTATCAGCACCTTCACTCCCTATCGAGTCTAAGGATAATGTCAAATGTCGAAGTTATTAACCATGCGCAGTTCTTTTAATAAATTTGCAAGTAACAATTTATGACGCCTTTGTTGAAGAGAAACTAATCGATCTAAGAGACCCTGTAAATGACCCCATAACATAGAGTTGAAGAAACCCGTTCAATCTCCTACTCTACCTCCATGATGGCACTTTTACAGTTTTTTTATATCACTCTCTCGCCCAAATGATAAGCCTTTTCCTTCATCAATTTTAACGGAGATGTAAATTGTTAACCAATACCGGAAGCCACCAGAATTTTGGCTTTCTTAGTGAAGCTTGTTGCTTTCATTTTTAGGCAGAAGCATTGGGCTCACTCAGATGACTAATGATAGTTAGTTGCCCTTGCAAAATAGATAATGTCGTAGGATAGAGAGAAAACGACACATGTTGATGACTTGATTTTTTTTAGTGTACAATTGTTCAGTGTTGAGTCTCCAACACTCGGGTGGGAGGACGTTGGTTCCTTTAACCTAGATGGAGCCATGGCAGGTGCAGAGGACATCGCGGCACCATACACACAGGTATTTTTCTTTTAGTAATTAAATTTAATGTTAGTAGTTAATCTAGTCATCCAATGTAGTTAATATTTAGTAATTGATCTAAATACTTTTTGTGTAAATGAATAGGTGTCTCCAGGATTGAGTGATCAGCCATCCCCGCTGGGGATCAGCAGATCGTCTCGTGAGTAGGTAGCTTGTAATAAAGTATAAATTTAATTTTAGTTTTGATGGCTTAGATGTGTATAGTTATATTTTTTATGTACTAATATACGAGGCCATGAATATGTATGCAGGTCAGAGTATAGAGGCACGTCGGTGTCACTATCTCTCCACCAACTGCCTTTTTCCCACCATATATGCTAGGTGTATCCCCTCGCATACATGTCCCTTTCCCTGTATCCCTCCCCACCTCGTTCCATCCATCCCTTGCCTCCCATCCACCACCACGCTTCCATCCAGCTCCCCCTTCTTCATCACAGCCTTCACTCACTCCCCCCGCCCCACCCATCCACCCCCTCCCTTGCAGTTTCCCATGTTTCCATTGGAGTTGACATTTGATCGTTGTCATTTCAGAGCCCAAGGGGAGGTGGTCAAAGCGGCCAAAAGAACCGAGCTTCCTCTAGCTCAAAGAAGATGAGGCTCGATTTTGGAGGTGCACTTGGGAGCTCCGAGGGTGGGCAGGAGGATAGAGAGACCCTCCAATGTACACTATCCATGATGTGGAATTTTGGCATGTGTTGTAATATTTTGTATAGGGCACGAGTTTCCATTGTATAGACATTGGGAATGATGTTCCCTTTTTCACTACTACTGTATATGATTGGAAATGTTTTTAGATTAATATATCATTTTGTACTTCTTTATTTTACTTTGTCTTTTATTACAGATTTGCATGCATTATGTCGAATGCAGTAGTAGTTTACAATTGATGCGCTTGCAATACTTATTGTTGACGAAGCAATAAAGTCTGTATGTTCACAATAAAATGCATAAAAAATTTAACACTGTAGGTTAGTTAACTAAAAAATACACAAATGCATAAACATGTACAATAACAATGATAATTGAACTCTAACTCCTATAGAACCCTAGCTCATATTGAACCAACATACTAACACCTATGGTCTTATTCATTGTCCAAATTGCAATAGAAATCACTTGTTTTCCTTTGGTATTTACATAGTAATTATTGTCTCGTTTTGCAAGCTAGAAATTGACATTGGAATGATGTTCTCTTACCATTTGATTGACTGGAAACTTCATAGTATTGATGAGTTGAGAGTCATATTGAACATGATTTTTGTTGGCTTTCATTTGTTACATCTACTTGGCAAACATTGATTTTGATAAATTTGGCAATTCATATCATTTGAAGACGAAGTTGGCATTGCATACTCTCATTGAATACATACATATTCATTATGCTATTGTTGAGCACTTGCAATTTTAAGAATGTATTGTACTAGTTGCAATTTTAACGATTTAAGGGTTAGCATGCATAACCTAGGGTTTAGAATAAACGAGGAAAAGAAAACCCTAATTGAAGTTCAAAGGTTAGCATGCATAACTTAGGGTTTAGAATCAATGATGAAACCCTAAACCTAGGAGGGAAACCCTAACACCAACCCTACCTAACCATCTCTTGTGGCCTCTTATAAAGTACCTTTTTGTTTGTATATGAGCATGCTTAGGATTGTATTCATATTATATTTCCTAGGATGATTCCTCAAACCCTAGGTCTTTGACTATTGCATCAACACAAGCACCAAGGCCTCCATGGAAAATCAACTAAACTTAAAAAAATATTCTTCTAAGTAAGGAATCAAAAGAAGCTTGAGACTTATCAAGTTAAGTTTTCCATTGTCTTTCCCTAACCTCCATGTATCACAGAAGAACAAGACTACAATATCACCAAAGACATTAGCTCTTTTCTTTGTATCGTCTATAGGGTTGGAACCCTAATTCTAACTCCTTTGTCTTCACAACAAGAGCTATATATTCTGCAAGAAAAACATCAATTCCTCTAGTATTATATCTCCTTCTCCAAGGTTTACTTACATATATAAACCCTAGTGTCCTCATGCATATCCAAGTTTCCTCATGTAATGCATTCCTTCTCTAGCTGTGTACCACATCTTCTTGTTCCCAATGCTCCTTAACATATGTGTTAGAGGTGGTTGCAATGCTCCAATGCTTATCCTCAATATGCGTGCCAAGGTGGTTACTATGCTCATTTGCTTCTCCTAAACATGTGTGTGAAGGTGGTCACTATGGTCCAATATTTCACTTATCTTCATCCTAATATCACAAGGAAACCCAAAAAAATAAAGCCTAGCCCAAGTGTACATTAACACCATGAAGATACATCCCTTTGGGAACTCCTTCCAAGCATATAACATATCCAGAACCTCTTATCACAACAAATTACAACATCAATAAATCTATTGAGCAAAACCCTAGTTTACGAAACTGAAGCACATTGAAGTCACCAGGCCATGCAACGAGAGTGAAGAGGGCCCACTAGAAGTAATGGCATGCCAGGAGACCAACGAAATCCACGGCTCATCAATCAGACCTCCGGTTTCCAAGTTATGTTGAGTTGGAAGTCACATGAAAATGTCGTTTAGGGACACTTGGTCACTTTCGGTCCGGGAGCAAAAAAAAATGGAGCAACAAGATTGCATGCTGTTGGCCCTGATAAGTGTGTATGGACAATGCCGATATGGGAATACCACCAAGACTGGCTGTCACATACCCCAATTTTGTAAAATAATGTAATTGTTTTAATTTGATTTCCTAAGACATTATGTTAAAATTAATGCTAAGTAGGAACTCATGACTCAACAGAGTCAAAAGAAGTGGAATGTAATTCTGAATATTTTATTATTAATAAATAAAAGATGGAGACAACAACATGGGAGAGTTGTTAATAAGCATGTTACTGGTCAAACTGGAGGAAGGAACTAGGTGGAGAGTAAAATACAAGTGGCAACATCCTCAAACACTTCCTATGTTGCAGGTGGTAACTTTCCTACATTTGGGGTCATGATCCCCCAAGAAAGTGGGATCAGAGCAAGTGGCTCAATAAATGACAACTAACCCAAAAAGGCCTAGGAAATCTTTTAAAATTACCTAATGAAGAGAGCTGAGGTTGCTCAGATATTTTCCAGAAGAAGAATCATTCAGGAGGAATGCATTTCAAGGAATTCATTGGGGAAAAGGGAAAAAATGTAAGGAAGGTGTTTTGACAGAGTGTCTGCAGTAACTTGGTCTGATACAACTTGTTAGCTAAGATAATTTACTTATAAGTTCAGGATTGGTATTGAGTTTTTAGACTAGTACTTGATTATTGTTGCACCTAGTTCCAGGCAGGGAGACTAGAGCAAGCTCGGGGGTCCTGAGGAGTCACTGTTTGAGCGCTCTCCAAGAGTTGGTAGGGAGGAACGACCTCCCATTGCTATTGTCATCCAAGCTCAAGAACAGGTTCTGCCATCTATTAATCTTTGTTTTAATATCTGTGAATGATTGAATGTTATGTTTGCAGTTTATGATGTAAAGACTTAGATGGTGTAGTAATGAAGTTATTCTTAGTATAATTAGATATAGAATCATTTGATGAGAAAATAAAAACCTTGCCTGTGTTTTTCCTCGTCTAAAGTGATTCAGATCGTACTCCAGCACAGGTGGTGAAATTAAGAATAGGATAGTATGATGAAAATATAGAATAAAATGTTATTTTGTTTAAAAGAATGTTTGCTTTTATTTTACTGTGAGAAGCAATAGCATTCTGTACATGAAGTAGAGTTAGGGTTAGATTTAAAACATGAAGGTTAGATTTCAGAACAAGGAATGAAGCTATATTTTCTTTACGAACACGAGTAGGTCTCGATAAATAAACAGTTCTTTTTACAGCTATCATTTCTGTAGCATTATTATTTTATTTGAAAACAAACAAAGACTATTTATATAAAAGTTAAAGTCTATAGTATTAGGGTTTTTAGAATGCCTTTTATTTCCATAGGTTATTTCTCTTCTATATAAGATTAAATAATTATTGTATGCTCCCTTTATAACATTCGAACTCAGAGGGAGGATAGATTGTTTCCCTTTAGGTTTGTTTTCTAAAGCTAAAACTATTAAGTGTAAGATAATTTTTATTTCATTATAATATAATACTTTTCATTTTGTTTGATAGAACTTACACCAGTTATATATCTACTAGCCTCTGTTCTAGGATTTTAACAAATAACTATTATATAAATACTATTATATAATTTACAGGTTAGAATATAAATTATTCGTTTCTTTATATTATAAACACTAGTACTATAACAATAATAGAGTAATACAAAAATCGGATAGGATCTCTTATAAAGTATGTTAGTACAGAAGTATAAGATTAAAAACAGAAAAACACTTGCCTATTATTTACCTACTATTGAGTTAACATAGAATTATAGTAACAGTATTAATAAGTCATTAAAGCAATGTTGTATTCCATTATAATAAATAGTACATATAATATAATTTCTGTACTAAAAAATTGTATCTATCAGATACATAAATACTTCAGTAAAAACATGGACTTCTCATGTCTCCGAAGGTTAAAAACATTTATATAACAACCTTTTATAAATTCTTTTGTAATAAAATAAGTTATTATAAAAACCCTATACAGTGACCCTAGTATTTTTGAAATTCAAACAATATTACAGGGTAAAAATCAAATTACTTAACGCACCGAAAATCACCATCACAGTAATATCATGCTCAACCTACTAAGCTTAACCATCCACTTCACATTAAACAACAATTTAATAATTTACAGTAGTGCATTTTAAATTAAAGATAAATAAGAAGCTGTAAATATTATTAAACATTTTTCAAGTTAGGGTCGAACCCTACTAACATAAAAATACAACAGAGTTAACAACTGGAGTCTAAATTTAGTATTTTTACTCACGGTCGTAAATAAAAACCCACAGAGTGAGGCTTTACAGCCTGTACATTAATATATATATATATATATTTACACAATAATCAAAATAAAAACAAAAGTCACAGTCTCGGCCTCAGCCAAAGATCCCATACTAAAACGAAGGGTTTAACCTCTTAAACAACAACGAACGGGTCCATTGAATTGAACCAAGGAAACTGCGAGGGTTACAGGCCATGAAGACCAACCCGCGACTGTCCCTAAGGGACCAGCAAGGAGGAAAGTGCCATTGTTAAACCAGGATTACCGTTAAATAGCAAGTCGCCATGGTCTCGCACCAGCCTCGTAGATGGAGACAAGCCATCACCTGCAAACGAGAAGCACGATAGTGTTAAAATTGGTGAACAAATTATTATTCATACATCGAAATTAAAAATTGTGAAGCGTAACAGGAGGGTGGATAACATTATTACCTAGAACCTTATGGAAGCACGAATACCCACAACCAGAAGGGAAATCACCAGCGTGAAGAGAAGGAAACCCTTCATTGCTGCAAGAAGGAAGGAGGTTACCACCCAGCAAGCAACCAATCACGACTGAGGATGAAAACAACAAGTGTAGCAACTGTTTAGGCTTGGGTCAGCACATCAAAGCTACTCTGCGATGAAACCCTATGCACAGCAGCCCGGTGTCGAAAGGCCACGACTCGTAACACCAAGCTAAAAAGTGGGGACTCTTCACAGTTAAAGAGTTTAGGACTGAGCGTGCAAGATGGTGAAACCCTAAAGAAAAATCAATGACCTATGCTTAAACAATGAGACTTTTGGATACAACACTTCTTTGCAGTGCTTTAGATGATCCCACGAGGAGTATAACCATTCGAAAGACTGCTAACAGACAGTGTAAGTGACGGTGCCGACAGGAAGGTTTTTGCAGAGTGGCCGGAGGCCCGAAGGCGATGAAGGAATGTCAACTAGGGTTCGAGACTACCCCTTTTAACCTTCAAACACTTGGCTGAGACAAGCCCACGTTGACAGTTTTATAATTAGCATGCAATGGGTGGAAACAATATAGTTTACAATGAATAATTATCCCAATAATTTCTAATCCAAGCCATGCGTGGGAAGGTTCTACAAGGTTTGTGGTGCCAAATGTCAACTGACATGCACATTATAAAATTCCAATCAAGTAAACTTTAGAACGATGATTAGGGTGTATCATAACGTGGATCTTTACCCTTTTGACCTAGAATTTATTTATTTATAAGGAGGCTTATAATGTTGGCATAAGAACAAGGGAAAAATAATAGTTTTATCATGGTGTGGTCCTTGTTCAAAAACCTTGCTCTCTATGCTATAAAATAAAAATACTTACCTTAGTTCATAAATAATAAGTAAAGGAGGCATATTTTATAAAGCTTATAGAACTTTAAAACAAAGATAAGCTATAAATTGATTCTGAACATGGTTTATCCTTTGACCTCTTGTTCTCATACCTTGCACCGTCTTTTTACAATGTAAAGTAATAGCTCAACCAATAACTATACTTAAATCTGAGTGTATGCTATAGGATGTTATAAAGGAAGTTGTAAAATCATTCTATAATAAATAGCAATTTGTCAAAGTTAAACTCCAATTGTTGGATTGTATAATTATTAAACTAAATAAGTTTTGCAATTGAGCATAGTAAGTCTTGAAATGTTAAAGAAGCTTGGCATCTAACTATTAACAGTATGTTGGCCTTATAATAGATAAAAGTTCCCAAGCAAATGATGTGCAGAGAATTTCAAATCTTTAAACACTAATATAAACTCTTTAAAACTAGCTTGTATTAAAGTGGTAATCCCTTTAAAACTTCGAAGTAATGGAAGTGGGAGTTTTGGTACATAACTCTTATCAATTTACACTGTGTAGTAGCCAATTCAATCATGGCGTGAATTAGTAATCATGTACATTTTAAATTAGACCTTTGACTTCATAACTGTGCCATTCTTACGATGCTCATAAAGAAATATTTAAGGCTTTTTACACTTGACAACTATGATAGACATCTAATAGTTCAATAAACATCAAGAACTGTAAATTTACATTCACTAGAAAAAGGGTAGCTATAGCCATTACTAACAGAACTGAATCTCATTCCTTAGTATTTTAAATAGGAAGACAGTTAATGATTTACTTCGATAATCTTGGAAATTTTACTAGCTTTTATATTTCTCTACTGAGTTTTTATTGTGCGATGAACTTATACCAGAATGCTTTAGAATTAACGACAAGCAACACCTGAACTTCTTACCTGTAAGTTTGTAAGCACAGGAAAACTTCTGTGTTAGCTCGAAAGCTAAGTAAGCCCAGAATTTTTATGAGAGTTCCACCTTGTGGTCACAAAAAGAAAACAAGTCAGGTAAATTGAAAAAGGAACTCTTCTTTTAGGATAAATTTAATCAAATAAATATCTGAGATAATGAATTCAGTAACATATAACTAATTAAACAATTAGTGACTGCATTTATGAATTTATTTGCATTTTGAAAATTTTAAATGTTTTGGAAAATTTGGGGTTTTGACACTGGTACAGTGGAGGGTTTTGCAGAGTTGACCTACCAACGCGAGAGTTGCATTGAAGGAAACTCAGCAAAACCCTAGTTTATGAAACCGAAGCACATTGAAGTCACTGGGCCATGCAAAAGCGGTGGAGAGGGCCCACTATATGTAATGACATGCCAGGAGACCAACGCATTCAATGGCTCATTGATCTGACCTACGGTTGCCGATTTATGTCGAGTTGAAAGTTGCATGAAAATGTCATTCAGGGTCACTTGGTCACTCTCGGTTGAGGAGCCAAAAACTAAATGGAGCAGAAAGATTGCATGTCCTTGGCTCTGACAGGTGTGTATGGCCAATGCCAATATGGGAACACCACCAAGACTTGCATGGTGGAGGTTTTTGCAGAGTTGACCCAGCAATGCGAGAGTTGCATTGAAGGAAACTGAGCGAAACCCTAGTTTACGAAACTGAAGCACATTGAAGTCACCGGGACATCCAAATGTGGTGGAGAGGGCTCACTATAGGTAATGGCATGATAAGAGACCAACGGAGTTGACAGCTCTTCGATCCGAACTCTGGTTGCCAAGTTATGTCAAGTTGGAAGTCGCATGAAAATGTTGTTCACGGACACTTGGTCACTCTCGGTCTGGGAGTGAAAAAATTAAACGGAGGAGCAAGATTGCATGTCGTTGGATTTGACAGGTGTGTATGGCCAATTTCAATATGGGAACACCACCAATACTTGCACGGTGGAGGGTTTTGCAGAGTTGACCCACCAATGTGAGAGTTGCATTGAAGGAAACTGAGCAAAACCCTAGTTTACGAAACCGAAGTACATTGAAGTTAGTGGGCCATGAAAACGTGGTGGAGAGGGCCTACTATAGGTAATGGCATGTCGATAGACCAACGGAGTCGATGACTCATTGATTCGACCTCCGGTTGCCGAGTTATGTCGAGTTGGAAGTCGCATGAAAATGTCATTCACGGACACTTGGTCACTCTTGGTCCGCGAGTGAAAAACCAAACGGACCAGCAAGATTGCATTTCATTCCATCCGACAGGTTTGTATGGCCAATGCCGATATGTGAACACCACCACGACTCACATAGTGGAGGGTTTTGCAAAGTTGACCCACCAATGCGAGAGTTGCATTGAAGGAAACTGAGCAAAACCCCAAGTTTACGAAACTGATGCACATTGAAGTCACTAGGCCATGCAAACGTGGTGGAGAGGGCCCACTAGAGGTAATGGCATGCTAGGAGACCAACAGAGTCAACAAATCGTCGATCTAACCTCCGATTTCCGAGTTATGTCAAGTTGGAAGTTGCATGAAAATGTCGCTCACGGACACTTGGTCACTCTCGGTCGAGGATGACAGGGTAATTGTTGGGCATGGTAAGAGCATGATTAAAAAGTTGAAGAAGGACTTGGGAATTCAATTTGCAATGAAGGATTTGGGTCCTACACAACAAATATTGGGCATGATGATTATACGTGAAATAAGGAACAAAAAATTGTCATACTACTCAGGTGTCATACTCCATAGTGAGCAAGTCGAACTCTGATATCTCTGGAATGTGATTTGATTTCCATCTATGTGGAAGGAAGTATTCTATGTCATATCTCTACCGCCGCCTATGTCACGATTGGAACACTTAATATGCAAGCAAGCAAGGAACTATATTTCTCCAAAATAAGATAGAAGAAATGTTACTTGGAAAGACATAATCCAAGTTGTCCTAGAAGACTTAATATGGGTGTATTTAGCTATGGTATATGATATGGTATTTAGCTAGAAGACTTAATATGGGTGTATTTAGCTAGTTTTGAAATTTAAAAATTATAGTGATGGTAAATATACAAACGGTTTATAACGATAAAAGAACAGCTAGTTTTTCTTTAGTCAGGAGTGCTTTGATATTTTTCAGACTTTCTTATCCTCTTTTTATAGGCGCATCTGCAACATACTTTCGGTTTTTCCCAATAATAAAGCGCAAATATGATTACGGCGTTGTGATTTTCATTCTCACATTCAATATGATAACAGTCTCTCGATACTGGGTTCAGAACATATTTCGCACCACAATAGCAATTGGATCCATGATTTGCGTCATTATAAGTTTATTTGTTTATCTATCCAATATGGGCAGGCGAGGATCTTCCTAAGTCCATTATTAAAAAAATCCAAGGCTTAGGAGATTCCATCGAATGTGAGATTGATTAACGTGTCAAAATTAGGTTAAAAGTTAGCTTATAAGTTGTTTAATTAGCTTTTCATTATAAGTTATAATTATTTTCTTATTATGGTGTTTATATTTTAGAATTTGGCTAGATTAAGATTTATGTTTACATTAAAGATTGTACAAAGATGAAAATTGGATTGATTTTAGACAAATGTATTGTTTAGATTGATTTTATTGCAGTATTTTTAATTTGGAAATAAACAATTGTAAAAATAATAACATAAGAAATAACTATATTAATTGATGTACGGATAACTAGTAGACTAGCACAGCCACATGTATAATGGCCTCTCAATACCCATAAATACAACCAACCACTTAGTTTTGTAAAGATCCCTTGCTCTTAAACTAATGCTAAAATATATAATTTTATATCCATTATTCATACCACATTGTTAAAGTTAATATAACAAAAAAAAATACTATTTAATAAAAAAACAAAAACAAATTGTTACTAGTTTTTTTAGCCACCCTTTGACTGAAGCTTATTTGTTCAGCCCTTTTTGGTTTGAGATTTGGGGTAGACTAAGGCCTTTGTTTTTTCATGTATGGACCAGGATGCGACAAGTGCGGTCAAGCATTCCTTAGCTAGATTGCTCAACCATTTGATCCCTATTGGATTGATCAAGTTACAAACTATGCTGGTGTGCCTCTACACTTGTTACACTTAGGTTAATCTTGTTGATCCACTCAAACAAGTGCAAAATCTGAGATAATATCTAAACACCTAGCAATTAATTAATATATGCATAGATAACTCTTCATAATAAGTATTCACCGATAATAAATTAAGTGGCTCTAACATTCTGATATCTCATTATTGGATGCATGCATGCATGCAGTATGCTTGATAGAGTCTTTCAAGGATGATCTAGACGATGAATGTGGTGAAACCATAGAAGCCCATATCTATGAAGGATATACAGATATTTTGGATTCCAAAGCGAGTGAAGATTCCCTGGTAAATCTCAATTTGTTGGTCTTTCAATAGACAGATCCTATAATCAGTTTATCGCCTTGATATTGCTGCAACATCTGGAACTATTGCAACTTTACAACAGGGAAGAGATATATTTGGAAAATAAATTGATTAATATATTCGTTTGTTGATTTTTCAGGCAACTTTTGCTAGCTCGGAGCCGAGGCATGGTAAGTTCAGATTCAGTCATCCATGGAAACAATATGTTAAACTAGGAGCCATGGTACCTCACTTGGCATATTGTGCTGTCGCTTTGCATGGATGTCTATGCTCAGTTATTCAGGTGAGTTCTTGATTCGCAAATAATGTTTATATAATATTATTAACGTATTCTCTCCTTCAGTCGATGGCTCGTCCCGATTTATGCTGCAGGCATCTCAGGTTAAAAGAAAGGCATTCAACAATCCCTGCACAGGAGTTGGTGCAGAGGTAGCCCATGTTCTAAGACAGTTATCAGAGAGCATAAGTTGCAGCAAGCAATGCCCTCCTTCACAAAGACTTATGGAGAATGTGCACGATGTTGTTGAGGAACTCATTAAGGCATTCAACCTTCAACCCAAACTGTTCCACGTTAGCCAGCCGTCCTACAGTCCCCATCAAAGACATTTTACTGTAGACACCATCAACATCAATTCAAATCATGCCAGTCGAATTATAAAAGACCCAGATCATCAAATCACTCCTATATTCAATGATACTGAAAATAACTACATTCATGAGGAAGATAATCACAAACCTAGGTTTGAACTTCTATCGCCAATAGCAAAAGATCATTTGGATTGCCTTACAAAACTATGGGACATTGCCGGTGAAAGCAATTATATTTCATCAACTAGTGATGGTGTCCATATATTCAAATGCACATACGTTGGAAATTATGCGGAGACACTTCCATTGGTTGCCTTTGCATCCCTTCTAATAGAGATAGTTGCGAGGCTAGAACATCTTGTAGACGTTGTACAAGAGCTTGGGAAGCTTGCAGCCTTTCAAGAATAACAACGTTGTTTTATTAAGAAAGTTTATAGTTGTTACAGTTCAAATTATGTAGTTGCTTCATTGATTGTGATGCTAGCTGGTTTCATTAATATAAAATTAGAATTGATTAATGTGAACTTTTTTCGTTAAATGTGATTCCATGAGGCTCTATTGATATACAAATGTGATTCCATGAGGCTCTATTAACTTTTATCACATATCAATTGTCACAAAAAAAAAAAAAAATTCAAAATTTAAGTGACAAGTTTTGGAATTGTTGATGTCATTTGAGGATGTTGAATTCATTTTTATAATTTAAATCACAACTAAAATAAAACTACAAAGTGAAATTTTAATTTGGCAAAATAAAAATTTTTACCAAAAAATGCTATTATAATTAATCTAATTTTCTAAGTCATATTCATTAAAATTATAAAGTCAAATAAAAATATATAAATAAACAAAATTATAA
>LPNX011039231.1:7737-47942 GCA_001517045.1 Pseudotsuga menziesii
TCTCTTGTACAGACTATTATCCCAGGACCTGTCGAAGCTGCTACTGACTGACCGCTGGAAAGAGCATATCAGCTGTTTGAAGGTTTGGTGTCGACCATACAGACCCACCTCCAAGAGACTAAGGCCGGGCAAAAAGAAGAAACTGCCCGACTGCTCCTGACTCAGCACACAGCATTCTCGGAGGCTCACAAACTTCTACAAGACCACATGGAGGAATCTATTGTAACTGAGGAAGTACTCCGAGATTGGCCTACTCATTATGGGCAGTTCTATACTCAGACAAGGCAGACAAGACAAGGCATTCAGGCATTGGAAAGAAGGAAGTCGACTGAGACCGAACTGAGGCAGACCATCGAAGAACAAATAGTGGTGGAAAACACTAAGCTGCAGAAGTTGGAACGTGAGGCACACCAGTGGGTTCAGCAAGCCCTTCCCAACTTGGAGAAATTCGACAACATCTGTCCACAGATGAAGAGACTCCTTGATACTGCGGAAGAACACAATCAGCTGTTGGGCCCCGCCATGGAAAATATTGCAGAAATGACAATGGCAGAGAAGATGTCGGTACTCTAAAATCTTACTACTCTGACCATCGACATTCAGAAAGCTTTGCAGACATGGATAGACTTTCAACATCAGCTTTCCATCACCGCACCAGCAATAGTCGAAGTCTGTGTACAGAAAAAACCAACTATTCGCTTGCACAGCCCACCTCAGTAGCAGTCTCCTTTTGCAAGTCTATTTTTTTATACTTCTAAGTCTATTTTTTTTTTTTACCTCCCTCTTTCTTTGGGACGAAGAAATGTTTTGTTTGTGGGGGAGATGTAGAAGGAGCAAGTCGACATAAGTCGACTTGAACGAAGACCGACTTAGTCGATCTGCCGACTAAGTCGAGAGACCGACTACGTCGATTGGCTGAGTAAACACAGTAGTTAGTCTGTTAACTAATAGTCGTGTCGGTTCGGTGAACTGACAGGTAGTTATGATTGTAATTGTTTGTAACCTGTATATATTAGGCTGTTGAGCCACACAAAAACGAAGTTCAGTTCTTGGCTTTGTATGATCTATTGAGAATAATATAATCTGTTATCCTATCTGTTCTTGTCTCTTGCATCTGTGTATATTCTGTTATTTTTGTATGTATTATTGGTAACCTTATGTGATCTGTGAGATTACAACAATATCTGATGTATATTATCATTGTATTTTTTTGTACCCCCATTGGAGATGTGTTTACCTCCTTGTGGGATGTCTTTATTGTGTCTCCTTGAGGTACAACCTCCATTGTAAGTCATGGAAATAGTCCCCATTGTAACATAATGTAAGGTGTATTTGGAGTCACTTTAGGATAAGTCGACCCTGTTAGGGAGACAAGTTGTCCCCGATCATGTATTTGGTTAGTCACATGAAAGGTATAAATAGGGAGGTGCTCTTCCTCATTTATACACACCTCACACTCTCAAGTTCTCATCAAAGAGGGAGAGAGAGACAAGGGAAGTGAGATAAATAGCTACTAAATAATTCTTATTACTGGGTTTGATCATCTTACGACATAGTTTATGTGACTATACTATTCTGAGGAAGTTTGTGGAATTTTCTCCTTTATGGTTTCCCTGGTGAAAATATTTGTGTCTTGTGTATCTATTTTATCTTATGCATCTTGTTGTACTTTTTATTCTTTCAGATACAGATCCTAACTAAGATAATAATATATAAGAAAAACTAAAACCATTAAAATACCCAATCGCGCCAGTGTCATGAGAAATGTGCACTGAAATGTTCCTTGGTGCTTTAACCTCGAATTTCCTATGATAATCAATAAACATCCCATAAATAACAAAAATAATTCTCCCTATGTTGAAAGGAACATTTTCAAATAGAAGCATATTAGAGTGTCTCAATACACCCTAGATAAATAACAGAGGGAGAAATGAACATTTTGATTCAGAATTGAACCAGTAATGGAGACAATCATCAAATGTTCCTTGTGTTGATTTTTTAGGGTTAGAGGAGTTTTTAACCTAAGTTGTAAACTTTTATGCATGGACATATAAAATCAACTTCAAAATAGTACTGCTTAATAAAGTTTGAACTGTAATAAAAAAATAAACATAATTTTCATCTCTTTCAACTTAACGCTTCATTTTTCATTGTGTTAAAGTTGGTCCTCGAGAATCATCAAATGCAATGTACATTAACAACATGATAAAATAATGTACAGTAGATATCATCAATAAAGAATCATAACCAATATTTGAATCATCCTTATTCTCAAATATTTCATATTTGATCTTGTCACCGAAGGGACATGTTAACTAGGAAAACAATTTACGTACCTTGAGAGAGAGCCTAAGAGGGTTAAGGAAAAAGCATACTGACCCAAAATAATTAGTCAACAAGCACAATCATACCCAGTACAATCATGCTGACAAAGGTTATAGGAGTTTTTAACCTAAGTAGTAAAATTTACTACATGATCATATAAACTCAACTTCAGAATAATACTTCTTAATAAAATTTAAACTATAATAAAAACAAACATAATTTTCATCTATTGCAACTTAACACTCCAATAGTTACTACATTAAATTTTGTCCTCTAGAATCATCAAATTTCATGTATAGTAACAACATGATAATATAATGTACAGTAGATATCAATAGTAAAGAATCATAACCAATATTTGAATCATCCTTATACTCAGATATTTCTGATCTTGTCACCAAAGGGACAAGTCAACTAGGACAACAATTTATGTACCTTGAGAGAGAGCCTAAGAGGATTAAGGCAGAAGCATACCAATGCAGACTTCTTATTCAACAAGCACATTCATACCCAGTACAATCATGTTGACAAGGGATGTTGAGTAAGGATGCAAACACATTGTGCACAGTCATACTTTGCACAATCATGCTTTCACAATCATAATTTCACAGTCATGCTGGAAAAACCACAGTCCACACATAAATTGAAACGGTCACACTGGGGAAGACCCCACAGTCCACACAAGAAAATAGGCTCACAGTCACGTTGGGGAAAAAACCACAGTCCACCAAGAAACAGGCTCATGTTCACGCCGGGGAAGAACCCACAATACACTAAGAAACAAGCTCACAGTCATGTTGTGGAAGAACCCGTGATCCACCAAGAAACAGGCCCATAGACACACTGTGGAAAAACCCACAATACACCAAGAAACATGCTCATAGTCACGTTGTGGAAGAATCCACGGTCCACCAAGAAATAGGCTCATGGGGTGAACAAACCACAATCAACACAGCTCACGAACACGTTGTGGAAGACCTCACAACCCCCACAGGAAAACAGTAACGTTAGATAGAACCTCACACTTTTGATGGGAAAATAGTCACAGTCTGCACATGAAAACAGGCTCATGGTGTGAACAAACCATAATCCACACATCTCACGGTCATGCTGTGGAAGACCCCACAGTCCCCATAGGAAACAAATCACGCTAGGTAGAACCTCACATTCTCGATGGGAAAAAAGTCACAAACTGCACATGAAAACATGATCAAAGTCACGCTGTGGAAGAACCCAAAGTCCCCACTCAGGGTCACGCTTTGAGAACGACCCATAGTCCACAAAGAGGTTACAACCCGCAAAGTGTGTGCAGTCACGTGGGAGAGAAGGTCACGTGGTCTAGATAGGGAATCACGCAAAGAGAACACACTGGGCTCACACTGGAGCTCGCACAGTCATGTGGAAGAGGTCAAGTGAGGAGTTGAAGATGTTGGGAAGAGATTTATCATGGAGCAATAGGAAAATCGCATGGATCAGTAGGCGTGGTCATGCAGAGGGAGAAATCCTTGTCATGCTGGTGCAAGTCACGTGCAGTAGTGGCAAGGGTAAGATAACCCCATCACACTAGAGAAAGACCCCTATCACGTTATATGATCAAGTTGCTCATAATCATGTGAGGATGGATCACATGTATCGACTTTATAACCTTAATGTTAGATTTTTATCATTCAAGCTAGCATTATGATCTTAGGATCTTATCTGAGAGAATAACATGCACATCAATAAAACACAAGAGATAATGAACACAAAGTTTTCCTCGGGGAAACCATAAAGGAGAAAACCCCGCTATTTCCTCTGAGATAGAATCGGCACCAAAAAAAAAACCCCAAAAACAATAAGATGATCTCCTGATAGCATTAGTCTCTCTCTCTCTTGACCCAGCAACTACTTCTCTCACTCATGCGCCCCAGTGGGTGAGTGTGCGTGTGTAATAAATAGAGAGCCTCACTCTCTATTTATATTCTTTCGTTCACTTAACCTTTAACTCTGTTATGTAGGCTCGAGTAACCACAACTGGGTACTAATGACCCAACTTACATTAACTCACCTAGGGCCAACTTCTCTAGGAAAGTCTAATAACCCTAGTGCCCCATAACTATGAGGACTTTAACCCTTGATCAATAGGAGGGTTACCCACAATGACTTTACATTACTTGTTTACATTATTGAATCTCCCGATAGGAACATCGAGGCATGTCATGACTCAAATACATTACAAACACTTCCCAGAATAAACATTAGGGTACAGAATGCAAGATATATAGATGAATACATTCTGATGTTACAAATACATCAACACTCCCTCTTAACTAGGAAGGTATTCTCTCGACACAATTTGTCAGCACTGGTCTTCTTATCTGTATCACCTGGATCATCATCGAGTTCGCATCATCTTCATCTTCAAGTTATCTTCATCTTCAAGTCATCTTCATCATCGGATCTGGATCATCACTCAATCTGGATCATTACTTGGAACATCATCACTGGATCTGGATCATTACTAGAACATCATCACTGGATATGGATCATCACTTGATCTGGATCATCACTGCTGGATCATCATCACTGGATCATCATCACGGGTGTTGTCTCATGATTCTTCTCGTCACAGGACTTTCTAAAGAGCCATCCCTTTTTTCATGCTGGTTGTAGGCCTAGCCTCCATGTAGGTCTTCTTCAGCTCTTATATATGACACTAAGTCAAAATGGACCACCCATCACTTACATCTGACCAAGAGAGGAACACATCCAACACCACGTCTGAAAGGCATGCCCAGCACTCACATCTGACCATGGGAGGAACACATCCAAGAACCATGTCAGAAAGGCCCAACACTTACATTCACCAACATGATAGGACACACCTACTGTCATCTGTAAAAAGGCACAGCACTCACAACCACTAGCATGATAGGACACACCTACTATCATCTGTGGAAAGGCTCAACACTCACATCCACCAGCATGGTAGGACACACCTAGTACCATATGTGGAAAGGCACAACACTTACAATCACCAACATGGTAGGACACACCTACTACCATCTGTGAAAAGGCACAACACTCACACCCACCAGCATGATAGGACACACCTACTATCATCTGTGGAAAGGAACAACACTCACATCCACCAGCATGGTAGGACACACCTACGACCATCTGTGAAAAGGCACATCACTTACAATCACCAGCATGGTAGGACACACCTACTACCATCTGTGAAAAGGCACAACAATCACATCCAACAGCATGATAGGACACACCTACTATCATCTGTGGAAAGGCACAACACTCACATCTGATCATGTGGGAACCAATCCCAAAATCACATCAGAATGGCTCTCAGCCCCAGGCTGAGGATCCTTGGTAACTGACTAGGTGCCTCCATTCTCCCAAAGAATGGCCTTCAGCACTTATATCTGATCATGTGGGAACACGTCATGCAATCACATCAGAATGGCCCTGCACTTATATCTGATCATGTGAGAACACATCCCACAGTCATATCAGAACGACCCTCAGCTCTAGGCTAAGTATTCCTAGTAACTCACTAGGTGCTTCCATTCAGAGAATGGAATTCAGCGCTTATATCTGATCATGTAGGAAATAATCCTATAGTCACATCAGAATGGCTTAGCACTCATATCTAACATGGAAGGAACCAATCCTCTCACCATGACAGAATGGCTCAGCCCTTACATTTGACCATGGAAGGAACCAATCCTCTCACCATGTTAGAATGGATCACGGACTCATCACTTCCCCTTGGAGGGAACCTTGATCTGGAGAACACCAAGCTTCTCCCTGAAGTATTCAAACTTCACTCTGGAAAATGGCTTAGTCAACACATCAACTATATGTTCATCCATCGCAATATACTGGAGCTTCACTGCTCCTCTCTACACCATATAGTGATACTTGATCTCGATATGCTTTGACTTGTCATGGAACACATGGTTCTTTGAAAACTTCACACAACTTTGGTTATCGTAATATATACAAGTAGCATCCAACTAGAGATCAAATAAATCAGACAGTAGCTTCCTCAACCATACTTCCTCATAACTAGCTGAACAAGCTGCGACATACTTTTCTTCATCTGTACTCAGTGCCACGCAATACTGTTTCCCGCTAAACCAAGATATCACACCTGATCCCATATTGAAGCAGCACCCTGAAGTGCTCTTCCTATTGATGGCGCTTCCTACCCAATTTGAATCAACATAACCCTCCAGGTTAATCTTCTGATTCACCTCATACTTGATCCCATAATCAACTGTACCCTTTAGGTACCTCAATGCATGATTTGCAACCATCAGGTGAAGATGTCTCAATGTGTTCATAGCAAAGCAAATATCTGGTCTCGTATTCGTCAGGTACATCAAGGACTCAATCATCTGACAATACATCGTAGCATCAACCGCTTTTGATAAAGCATCACTTAATAGCTTCAGGTTCGATGCCATAGGTGTGGTCATGGCCTTGTGGTCCATCATCCTAAACCTCTTTAGAATCTCTACTACATACTTCCTTTGCCCCAGGGAGATTCTACCACACCTCCATGCCTAGAAAGTAGTGCATCATATCCAAGTCCTTTATCTCAAACTCGGTAACGAGTCTCCTTCTTGCAACTTCTATCAAGAACAAGTCATCGACATATAATAGGAGCATCACTAGTCTTCTTCCTTCAACCTTGAGGCAAAGGTTGGAATCCACTTTACTCTCAATAAAGCCAAGAGTCATCAGTAAGCTATCCATCTTGTCATACCATGTTGAACCTTGGGATCTTTTGCAGTCACTCCCTCTGAAGAGGAGCATCATACTCCCTTTGTCTTTCGTACTCTATGCATTGAAACATTATGTACTGGAGTGACAAGTAGCTTCCTCTACTACTAATATTCTATGTATCCATCTAGGGTCACTGGACACCAAGATCCTCTATCTTTGAATATTTTTAAAAGTTCTTCTTGCACCCATCTGTGAGCTTTTCATCCTATATAGGCTTTCATCTTCAACCTTGTAGCAAAGGTTACGATATTCATCAAGCTCCTCATGTATGTGTTATCCCATGGGTGTCTTCTAAGCTCGTACAAGTCCTTCTTTAATTTGCACACATGAGTCTGCCTATCATGTGCCTCAACTCCCACTAGATGCAAATGTTTCTTCATAGTCTATGCCTTCTTTCCATGAGAATCCTCATGCTACGAATATTGCCTTGTACCCCACAATGTTGTCATCTACTGTATGCTGGATCTTTGTAGATCCATATGGAAGATACTACGAACTTCCCTTTATCCTAGAAATCATTCTTCTTGAACTGGTACACTCCTTCCCTTTCTTCTTGGCTGCTTCTTCATAGCTGGAAGGTTCTTCATCAATGAAGTCGCTGCATTCATCTTCATTCTTCATCTTGAATTGTCGTCACTTGTTCTTCGAAACAAGTCTCATCCTTCTTTGCTTATAGGCAATTTTATGTGATCTTTCCTACAAGTCAAATGCATTAGTTGTATGGTTAGAAACATTTCATAAGGTATATTCATAATGAAAAATTCTTATGCATAAATATATGATCATGCAACTATTTTAGCCAATACAACATTCATCCATATCTCACAAAAACTTTCTAGATGCGTTCCATCTCTACCAGGACAACATTGAGATTGTGCATTAATCCAATATGTCAACAAAGAGGTTTCATTCTAGATAAGTAGCAATGGAGAATTGTATAACACCATGAGCTACTTACCCATTACATGCATATTAGTAGTATACTGCCATTAATGCAAACAATCTATCATGCATAACACATCAACTGAATATAAACAAGTGCATAACAAAACAATATCATGAAATGGCAATTGAATACTTATCTTTATTTGTTTCGTGAGTAGACTCCTTCTTTCAGCTTCATCATCTTATTCATTCATAATAGCATCATTTCTTATCCAAATGATCAAGATGGATAAGAGGCTCTTCAAGAATTGAGTTCTTCATATTCCTCATTGATTAAGGGATCTTATTTGGATGGTGAGAGCATGATCTTCAGTTGCTCCCATCTTCTTTTCTCATATTATGAGTCGAGCTTCTTCTTGTGTGTGCTCTTCCTTGAGTCTGCTGAAAGTAATCACTTCCTTTTGGCACACATTACTCAAATGAATGAATCCCATGATCCTGGGAGGCCATTCAAGGTGGATTTCACCACTTCTGCATTCTACACTTCTTCTACTGCTACAAGTTGTTCTTTGGTTTGAGAGACCCTCGTAAAGTATGACTGTATGGTCTTTGCATTCTGGATCTTCACATTCTTCAACAGTTTTCTCAAAGTCATTCTGATTTATGTTCTTCCCTTCAAATAACTTGGTCAAGGAATCAAATATCTCTTTTGGTGTCTTTAGGGAAGACACTTTGTGGTATAAGGTGATCCATGATTGAATCAACAATGATCTTCTTGGCCTTGACCAAGTTCTTCTGGTGTAAGGCTTTTAGCCTCATCTCCCTTTGGAGCTAGAACCTCTCTACTTATGTAGGTGTCCAATTCATTTTCTTCAAAGAGATAATATTCTTCCATGCTTGGAAGTTGACAACGTCACCAAGCTTATCATCAAGCTGATGTGATAGATCACTTTGAAATGAGAACATCAAATGAAAATAGCAAAAGATTAGATCTTATTGATTTGAGGTATCTGTCTTGGTTCCGGAGATGGTTGATCTAGGGTTTGTCAAAGAAACCCTAATTTTTAAAAATTGGAATATTTCATATCTGATTTGCTAGAAATATATACCTCTTCAAGGTGAGCTGTCCAATGTACTCCTTTTCTAAAAACAGTGGAGGGAAGCTCCTGGAATAGGAAGCCCTAGTTTTCCAATTTCTTCTACATAAATTCCTGATACTGTTTCTATGGTATCTCCACACTTATTGCCCCTCTCTTTCTGAAACTTCGTAATATGGTAGCCTCACCTGTCCTTGTTCCAACACCATAGGTTTAATCAGAATTGGTTTCACCAATTGGGACTTACGATCGTTTTCCTAAGGTGACCTGTTTCAGGACTGTTCAGAATATCGAAGTTGTATGGACTGCTATGTGTCTCTTTTTCACATTAGGGGTTTGAAACTTCTACTATAGAAATGACAGGATGTTCCCTTTCTGTAACATTTTGATAAATTTCATTTGGACCTTCGTAGCCCAAGATATAGCAATTCTCCCTAGATGTCCTATTTAGGGATGAATCCTGGAAGAGGATGGAACCCTAACTTGGAGGAATCATATCTCCTATAATATATCGAATCTAAGGTGGAAACTTGGACATAGATTACATCAGGATTTTATCTTTGACCTGTGAAATTTTCAGCCCCTGAGACTTCTGTAATCCTGAGATATAGTGAATGTACCAAAAGTTATTAGTTTTAGTATTTAGGGTTTTATAGCCCGGGGTCAAACTAGGGTTTGACTTTGCCAGAGTTTCAAGCAAGCATTATGATATTAGGATCTTATCTGAGAGAATAAAATGCACATCAATAAAACACAAGAGACAATGAACACAAATATTTTCCTCAGGGAAACCATAAAGGAGAAAACCCCGCAACTTCCTCTGAGATAGAATCAGCAACAAAAGCAAAACCCCAAAAACAGTAATATGATCTCCCGATAGCAGTAGTCTCTCTCTCTCTTGTCCTAGCAACTTCTTCTCTCACTCATGCGCCCCAATGAGTGAGTGTGTGTGTGTGTAATAAATAGATAGTTTCACTCTCTATTTATATTCTTTTGTTCACTTAAACTTTAACTCTGTTATGTAGGCTCGAGTAACCACAACTGGGGTACTAATGACCCAACTTACATTAACTCACCTAGGGCCGACTTATCTAGGAGAGTCTAATAACCCTAGTGCCCCACAACTGTGGGGACTTTAACCCTTGATCAATAGGAGTGTTACCCACAATGATTTTACATGACTTGTTTACATTATTGAATCTCTCGATAGGAACATCGGGGCATGACATGACTCAAATACATTACAGACACTTACCGGAATAAACATCGGGGTACAATACGTAAGATATAGAGATGAATACATTCTAAATTTACAAATACATCAACACTTAATATAGGGTATCATAGGTTAAAACATAAAATATCATGGTCCAAGATAAAACCATAAGATAAAAAAATGTCCAAAAGTTTTATTATTAAAACAATAAAGTGTAATAAAACCATAAAGTAGAAATTATGACTTAGGATAAAACCCATAAGGTAAGATTCAAAGGTGCACACATAATAACAGTGATAGGACTAAGTAAGATAAAGGACCATGAGTCAACCAAGGGGTTCACAATAAAACAACACATACCCACAATATAAGGTGAACCATTAAGGTGGAAAAACAACTCCTTTATAATACCAACAAGATAAATAATTTTTTTTCTCTCTTAAGGTATGCTATTTTATATATTTGTGTCATCACTATATAAGGGGGAAATCCAAACTGGATGGTACGATCGTTTGTTCATCAATACTCCTCATAAGAGTTAGGTGCTAGTGACATCATCAAGGGGTGGTTAGTCCCTTGAGAATCAACCTAGCAGTAATGATTAGGAGAGTGGACATCACACATCATCATGTTCCATTATCAACGAATGGATCTCATTCCTAGGATGAGTTTCAGTCCACTACTTAAACAAATTCCTGGTAACTAACCAGGTGCCTCCATTCTCCCAGAGAATGGATCTTGGTGCTAAGCTGATTTTTAGTCCCAGACTAAATCGAATTCTTGATAACTAACCAAGTGCCTCATTCTCCCAAAGAATGCCTCTCAAAACTAAGTTGAGCTTCCGTCTAAGACTGAATTAAATTCCTTGTAACTGACCAGGTGCCTCCATTCTCCCATAGAATGGCTCTCAGCACTAAGTTGAGCTTTAGTCCTAGACTGAAATTTGATCAACTACCTACAGTACCTACTTGGGAATCGTTTCTTTGGTCTCATACCAAAATAGGTCTCTACCTCTACCTGAAGGATCTACTTGGCCATCGTGGCCTTGGTCCCAAACCAGAATAACCTAGAGGAACATAGGGGCCATAGCCACATGCTAGGGGATTTTCCATGGCATCAACCTGCTTGTTCCCAGACCAAAAACCCCAGGAGACTAATAGGGAGGATAGGGTACCTTCTAGGGTCTTACTCTGCCCTAGTTAACTGACTAGGGTACCATCCTCCCTCATAATGGGTATCACAGTTGCACTAACTTTAAAACCTTGAGCTTAGCTACTAAAAATATTGAGTATCCCCATTAATTATGTCTAGACCTGTTGAGTATAAGTACAATGTACTCACAAGTGATTTGCAACCTCATAGTCATTTTTACACAGAGGACAACAAATAGGGCCATAACCTCCTCTTTTAATAAAATTGTCTCCATTTAAGATCATATTCTATAATGCTAGCCAACAAAAAAAGATTAAATTTAATGGGGTGATCCATTCCCAAAGCTTATGGTACCTCCATTTGTATATAGGTTCTAAACGATCAAAATTTATTGCATCATAAGCCTAATTTGCATCCACCTGACCTGTATCTACATTCAAGGACCACATTATCTCTTCATCAAAGGAGTTGATCCCGATACCACTATGATTAAGGTATTTTATATACACATCAAATTCAACGGCAAATTCATTCACTAGCCCCAAATCATCTGCAGACAACTAACAAGTCCCTGGTCCAACCTCCTAGCATGGTTTAAAAAGTATAGCCCTTGGTAATGTAACACATCAAAAGTAGCAGAATACAACTTACAATCCCCATCAAAACATTCCTGAGGACACTGCATAGACAAAAAATTCTACCTAACAGGGTATCTTAACCATCACCCAGGATGTAAGTGTTACTTTTTGTCACTTTTCAATGTCTTTGATGAGCAAATAACAGTAAAAGACACAACAGGTACAAAAATCAAAACTAATTTGACATGCAATCATTATAAGAAGAAAAATAAATTTTTAGTACAGATAAATAGTATAAAAAGAGAATATGGAAACAATAATATTTTGAAAGTTGTCTCTCAAAAGGCATCATAGATTGCCTCTCCCTGGAACTTTAACCCTAAACCGTCATTCAATGCAAAGTGCCTCCTCCTTCCAAGACAAAATCATCATGCTCACAAGCTACCATTGATAACATTTGTCTCATATGTTTAAATTTATTCTAAGACAAAACAATGTAGGTTCTCACTAGTCATGGATCAAGATAAACCATTGCGAAACCTAGAGAGGAGCATAACTATATACATAAACTTTAGTCTTTGGAAACAGAAAGGAACATTTCATTTTTCAACACAACTATATCATAATATTAACGTAGAATTTAATGTTTATAAATTTATTCAGGAACATAGTATGGCGTATCGATCATTCCCTCAAATCTCTTCTCAATTTCTACTGTTGTTCCCCTGTCGCTCACCATTTCCTTCATACATAACTTCCATTTGCTCTTGGGTTTTTGTGGGTTGAAAATTCAAAATGAAAGTTATATATATATATATATAAACGTTTGGGGACAAAATATACCAAAACTAATAAAATGTTATCAAAAAGAAATATCGATACCTGTGTTTCTTCCTCGCCAACAAAAGAACCATCAACATAGTTATCATCATTTAGCATTTGGGCATACTACATAAATTTCAATAAATTTATAGACATGAGATTTGGATAATAAAAACATACACATACACACACACACACACACACACACACACACACACATATACAAAAAACATTTAATTTGTAACATTTGTAAATTCTAGTGCATACTGTAAATATGTCTTGTGTGAGTTCAATTATTAAACCATACTTATGTACCAAATCTATGCGTCGATTTTCTTGAGACTTGACACACTTATACATGTCTCTACAATATGTTGCATATTGATTGAGCTCCGATTGACTCATAAATATCAAGGCATCATCTGAATAGTCATCAAATGAGTTGTCATTGATATTGGTTTAAGATGCCATATTATTTAAGTCGATTTCTAGCCCTACCAAGAATCCATAACATGCTCTTTTATATGTTCCCTCACCCTACCTGCCACTTTGGATGTCATTTGAAACTCCTCTGGAAAAGAAATGAATCTAGGTTGTGGAACTACTAAGTGAGGCTCTGGTCCACTATATTCAACATCTCACAGTGAATTAGGACGTTCATATGCACGTCATTTTCTAGCACTGTAGAAAGGTGAGCCCATATCTATATAGTCAGGATCCATGTGCAACCGAAACTCTGTAATTAGCATCTTGAAAAAATATTGAGGGACTTCATCGTTATTTGGGAACTTCCCATATGCATAGAGGAACCTCAAATAAATATGTGGTGCAATATTTGGATCATTGAATCTTGTAATATTTAGAATTTTTTTGTCTTCAAGCTGCAAGTCAAATAATGAAAAGACCATTTCTTTTTTGACAATGTTTTTTATTTCTTCAAAATTGTGGTGACCCATCACCGCCATTCACCTCCTACACATCATATCATAAAAATATGGGTTGATGGTCTAACCCCAACATAACTCTCAATCAAACAATTCATATTGTGCAACACAATATGGAGACTCTGTTGATAAACGATAGAGATAATAGAACTCTCGAGTTCACCCTGCAATCTCACGGAATGATCCCTCTTCTCTTCCAAAGTAAGCATTGGTATCTTGTCTTCCCAAGGAACATCATTGGGAACATCTCTAGGATGACTATAGAGAGGGTCATATGTTTCATTGTGGGAATAGCCATGCCCTCAACGACCTCTCCTTGTATTATGAAATGGATTAGGATAACGAGCAACAACCCTTGTAAGAAGTAAAAGGTGTGCAAGTATTAGAATCTACATATAAATTTTTGATCAAAGTATAAATGTTAAAATAAAATGTGTTCATTAAAAATACCTTTTGGAGCCTCTGCCTCAACATGTACACTATGCATACTAGAAACTAACTCTTATATCCCACCAGTATTCTCATAATGTGTAGAATCCTCTGTAAAAAACAATAAATTGGAAATCACATGTAAGTTTAAGAAAAATAGCATATTTTTTCGGAAATAAAACACTCATCTCCAATAAGAATTATGGTCGTAATTTACGTAAGCATTCTTCTTTTGGTGATGGCCTCTCTGAGCTAGTAGTATCTACAACATAAGGCACTAAATGCATGTGCACAAAAATACTCAAATCATATGCATGTAACATTTGAAATAAATCAAAGACATTAACTTGTACTATACCAATATAAATAACATTAAAAATTACCTGTGCATGTCCTTTGTGCCCGTCCACTAGCCCCTGTAAAAAAAAAAATTGGCAAACACTTATAAGTAAGAGAAATATCATAATTTCTCACAAATTAAACACACATGTCAAACAATATTTATGAACTTAGATTTCACCTTTACCATGTATATCTTGCGTTGGACTACTTGTGGTAGGCATATCAGGAGAGTATGGAACTGAATGCATGTGGACAAAAATAATCAAGTCATATGCATGTAACATTTTAAAGAAATCAAAGAAATTTAACTTGTATTATAAAAGGATAGATAAAGTTACAAATTACCTTTGCATGCCCTTCGTGCCCGTACTTCACTAGCCCCTGTAAAAAACAATAAATTGACAAACACTTATGAGTAAGCGAAATATCATAATTTCTCACAAATTAAAAACACATGTCAAACAAGATTTATGAACTTAGATTTCACCTTTAGCATGTGTATCTTGTGCTAGGCTTGTTGCAATAGGCATATCAATAGAGTAAGGCACTGAATGCATGTGCACAAAAATAATCAAGTCATATGCATGTAATGTTTTAAAGAAATCGAAGACATTTAACTTGTGCTATAAAAATATAAAATAGCATTAAAAATAACCTATGTGTGACCTTTGTGCCCATCCACTATCCCCTGTTAAAAAAAAAATTGACAGACACTTAAAAGAAAGAGAAATATCATAATTTTTTACAAATGAAACACACATGTCAAACAAGATTTATGAACTTAGATTTCACCTTTACCATGTATATCTTGCGTTGGAATGCTCGTGGTAGGCGTATCAACATAGTAAGGCATTGAATGCATGTGCACAAAATTAATCAAGTCATATGCATGTAACATTTTTAAAAAGTTAACTGTATTTAACTTGTACTAAAAAATGATAAATATCATTAGAATGTACCTATGGGTGTCATGTATCCAATAGACCCGTAAGAAGTGTGTCTTCCATGGTCAAAACCACTACCTATGCATAGTCAGATCTTAGAAAAGTGTGTAAAATAATGTTATCCACAGATTAAAAAAAATGTCAAATTTAACTTAAATAACTTCATATCTGTATTGACATTAAACATTTGCAATATGTAACCTATACTTAAGCATGTTGAAGTTAATAGTTGAATGCACCTGATAGTGGAGTTGTGGTGCGTCCAATACACCCATATGAATGGCGTCTATGCATTTTGGTACCACTACGGACATGTCTAGATGTCCCTAGACGATCCATGTGTCCTTATTAAGAATAAAAAGGACTAGGATAACTCTATGAAATCATAAGGCGATGATTGAGATCAACGATAACTATATGTATCAACAGTGTTGCTACAAGGTTAATATCAAAATGAAAATCAGAAAACATACAAGAAATGAACCCTTTAGGGATTCCAACCAATTCTCATAGCAATAAACTAGTTGTGTGTGTCTGAATATCCCTTAGGGTGTGTTGACTCAAATATATATATCATATATTTCAACACTTAATCTCCAACCTGAGAAGGTAAGCTTAGAGGCACCGATACAGTATGTACATGAATCAAGAAATACTATCTTGCTGAGAAAAGTTTCAAATCTTCACATTGTCTAGTTAAGGAAGTGATTATGTTTTTCTAATTATAATGAAGTTCTCAACATTCCGCGTGAGAGAATTTAACTGAAACAAGCTTTGACTACCATTACTTTAATCTTGTATTCCATCCACTAATTCAAACTTGTAGAAATTAACCCACTAGTTTCCCTTCTTAGCCATTATTTTATAATATCTATATTTGGGCTATCATAAGCACGTGGAACATAAAATACCATGTTTTCAACTCAATCTAGAATCCATTGTTCTGGATTTCACAAGATAACTAAACCTGTTATCCTGTTATTAAACCAATTCTTTCTCAAATCCAATCTTGACTGTCAAGTATCTATTCAAATGGAAATGATGATAGATCAATAAACAATATTCATAATATCAAAGCTTCATCACTTCATCCAAATGAATCGAAAACAACACATAACTCACTCTGCTATGAAATGAAAACTAGATTCAGGAAATTAAAACCACTCAAGCTAACAACCGTGCATTCGCCACTCTTTAACTATTGTATGCAAATGAAAACTTAAGAACCATAATCATAACTGGAACTAAATTACTAGAAATCAATAAAAAATTCTGAAATAAATCTATAGTACTCTCCTACCATACCTTATGATGCATTGCAATCCTGGGTAGGGGGGCCTTCCCATCCAAGTTGCATTGATAATTTTAATATTAAATAATCAACCCATGCTAATAAATTATCATTGTGACCAACCATATTTATAAAAACCAAAAGAAGCAATGCATTTCTATTTTATTCCATCAACAAACAATCTATTACATTATTCTAGATGGATCATGCTCTGTTCTCTACGCTATCTATAATCGATTCCCCCACCTCCTTCTTATTAGAGCTTGTTCCTTTTTATACACTTAGAATTCGAGCTTCTGTCTATAACCAAAAGTTTTGAGATAAATATATAATTTATTACATAATCTACGTTGATTTCAAAGCAGGCTAGAAATAGAAAATATTTTCTTGAAGTAGTTTCAACAATTTGCGCTTTTATTGGAGAAGATAACATATATCTTTGATTTCCTTAATCTCAGGACACTTTTTTTTCATGAGATAAGGAAACAAATTAATGTAACTGTTCTTTTCTCAAAACAGGGCATGCGCTGGCCACTCTTCTTAGCACCCATATCTTTGATTATTTCCACGAATCAATCAACTTAGGATCATCCCATTTCTTGTTGCATTGGTACTGGAAAACCAACGTAGGTACAAGAATCCATATTTTTAATTATAAATGATATTTTTGCATTAAAAAATCTTCAAAATCAATTAAAAAGAAGAGAATACTTAAAGACAAGTTTTAGGCCTTTAAATATCGATTAGTACAAGTTTTGGATCAAAGTTCTTCCTACATGATGATAATAGGAATGTCAAAAGGATAACAAAGGTTCAAAATTTAATCAAAATATGAGGCCCAACATTCCCCCAAACCCAAGCATTGTACTTTTCTCTAGATCCTGAATTAAACCTAGTTCATAACGACTAGCCACCATTTTGGATAACAAATGCAACTGAGCAAACTGCAGAAAAATGTTATCCAAGTAAATATGCAGAAAATTGATATCCACAAATGCTTTTTAAATTCAAGAAACATTCCCTTTAGAATATTTGTCTGGCACCAATTATACTAATCTGGTAATGTTCTGGAACTGATCTAGTACTAATATGATATTTTTGTCTTACTTTTGGGCTGAAAAAGTTATATAATCCCTAGACAATCTCTCCTTTAATGGATCAAATTTAAAGACCCGATTTGTAAATAGTTTATCAACAAATGTAAGTCTTTACCCATTTAATATGCATAGAATCCATCTATAGACATTCCTACACCTCTTGTATCATAATTTAGAAATATGTTTACCAACGATAGGGCATAGGAAATGAGATTAACATACCAATCTTTCTATTGGCTTATGAAAAAATGGCATCCTATTAAAAACAAAAATTTCAAATCCTTTCAGTGATTCGAAATGTGAAGTAGGAAACAATGGTAAAGTAGGACAATGATGAATAAAGGAAAAGTTTTAACAAAGCATAAAAACATAGGCTTGATCATAACATTTATTTGGTAATCAGGGATAACCAGAATGATGAATATTTAGATATGCTTGAAATGGTTTAGATACAGGTGTATACTTGTCCATAGTTTCCTTCTTATATTTAATTAATTCAAGAGTTAAAATGCATACCTCACCGCTGTTGTTTACATGTACTATTGGACTGAAGTGGAGACCACTGCTTTGTGCTTCCTTCAAGAAACTAGATTAACTGTTGGAACTCTAGTATGCTGGTTGTAGAATCATTGGTACATAAATGATAGTCTAGAACCTTTGGTAACCCTTGATCTGATCTTCATAGAAAAACAAGAGCTTTCAGTAGCCCTATTCTAAGGTACCCTCTACCTAGCAACCCTAATCTCCTTTTGGCCATCCTTTAGCAGGCCCTAAAAGACCTACACCATCCCTAGATTTTCCCTATCCTCATAGGCCCTAGTACATTCATATAACATAGAAGTACATTTTTCCACCCAAAATTCTCAGCTTGAAACTTGTTTTGGGCATTTACCACCATCATCCTCTGATGTTACTTATGGATTGCAGAAGGAGAATGAGTAGGAAATGCAGGAGGAAATAAATCAAATAGGGTCATAGATAGGATTAGGGAGATTCATTTGAAGGTGAAGGAGAAGTGTGAGGAGTTAAGAGAAGTAAAATATTTGTGATGACCAACATAGGACTAATCACAAATTTTGTGTTGGAGATAAAGTTTGGTTCTATCACTATACAGAGTGATTGTAGGGGAAACCAACAAGTTGAAGTTGTCAAGAGAAAAGCATTCGAAATCATTGCACATGTCAATGAAAAAATCCAAGCTAATATTACCTTCATAGATATGGATGTATTCAGTTGGAAATGCGGAGAACTTGTTCTTGTAATCCCACTGCAACCTTAATTAAGTAATTTGTACATTATTTATTTTAATACTCTATTCTAAGGTTTCATTTTCTAGGGTTTCATAATACCTTAGAGATATAGTGTTTGGAGTGTAAGCCTACATTCCCCATAAAAAAGAGTGTTAGTAATATAAAATGTCCATACTCTATTATTGTAAGTAGAAGAAAGGAAATCCTTTGTGGAAAGATGAGATTTTAATTTTTTCAAAGATAAGAGAACATAGTTTGATCCTTTTTCCATTTTTTCCCTCCTTTTTTCATTCATGGACACTTATACGGCCTACATAGAATAACTAGAACTATTATTTTGTTGATGTAAATGTAACTTCAGAATGTATTTCACTTGTATTTCTTATATATTGTAACCTGATGTTTATTCCAGGATGTACTTGAGTTATGTCATGCCCCGATGTTCCTATCGAGAAGGTCTATCATGTAAACAAGTCATGTCAAGTCATTGTGGGTAACCCTCCTATTGTCTAAGGGTTAAAGTCCCCGTAGTTCTGGGGCACTAGGGTTATTAGACTCTCCTAGTAGAGGTTGGCTTTGGTAGGGTTTTAGTCATGTCGGGATTAGTATAAATAGAGAATTGGAGTCTCTATTTATCACATAACTGATACACACTCAAGTGTAGTGCATAGTTGAGCAAGGAGAAGACACTAGGGCTAGACAAGAAGAAGGTTACTACTGTCAGGAGATCACTTACTGTCTTGGGGATTTTCTATTTTGGTGTTGATTCTATCTCTAAGGAAGTTGCAGGGTTTTCACCATTTATAGTTTCCTCGAGGATAAACACTGTGTTCATTGTCTCTTGTGTTTGATTGTTGTGCTTGTTATTCTCTCAGTAAATATCCTAATATAATGCTAGCTTAATGATGAAATTCTAACATGGTATCAGAGCTAACCTGAGAAGAAGACACTGTGCAGCTGCGGGAACTAGGGCTTCCTAGTTTGTGGATCTTCCTCCACATATTTTCAGCAAAAGTAAGGTGGAATAACTCTCCTCCTTAGGGCGCATCTTTCTGTCGAAGCAGAATCCAATTCTGAGGTTTTTCAGTTTTGGACCCAACACTACTTCTGAAAATTAGGGCTTTTCACAAAAGAGGAATTTTTTCAGTGAGCCTAGGCCTGGATTGCTCTCCTCGCCAAAATAAAAGTTAGGGATAAATTTCAAGGCATTTGGGTGGACAGATCTCCGGAAAAGCAAAACCCTAATTTGCTACTGAACCAACACTGCAGGATTTCAGCTCCAAATCCAGACCCGACATCTTGACCTGGTAAGATCTAAATCTTTTGTATTTCCATTTGAGGTTCTCGGTTTAAGATGTCTCATCATACCAAGCTTGATGAAAAGCTTGAGGGAGCTGATAACTTTTGAGCTTGGAAGTATAGGATCTCCCTGGTCCTGGAAGAGAATGAGTTAAACTCCTATATCAATGAGGAGGTTCTAGTTCCAGAGGGAGATGAGGCTAAGGCCTTGCATAAGAAGAAGTTGGTTATGGCAAAGAGAATCATTGTTGATTCTATCAAGGATCATCTCATACCACAGGTGTCCTTCCTCAAGACACCTAAAGCTATGTTTGATGCCCTAACCAAATTGTTTTAAGGGAAGAACATAAATAGGAAGATGAATTTGAGAAACCAATTGAAGAATGTGAAGATACAAAATGCTGAGAATATTCAGTCTTACTTTACAAGGGTTTCTTATATGAAGGAGCAGCTAGAAGCAGTAGATGACGAAGTGGAAAATGCAGAGATTGTGATGACCACCTTGAATGGTCTCCCTAGATCATGGGACTCTTTCATTCAAGGAATTTGTGCCAGAAAGAAGTTAGTCAAGTTCAGCAGAATATGGGAAGAATTCTCTCAAGAAGAATCCTAGATAGCAGCTCAAGAAGAGAAGATGGGTAGTGAAGATCAAGCTCTCACAGTTCACTCCAAGAAAAACAGGAGGAGCAATTATCACTCCAAAGGTAAGATCTCACACTCTAGAAAATCTAAATACTATTAGATGTTACACATGTGATGAGAAAGGTCACATATCCAAATTCTGACCTAACAAAATAAATCTAAGGAAGAAGGGAAACAAGAGAAGACATCATGCCCATGCTGCAGAGGATGATGAACCTTCCACAAAGAGAATCAGACAAGAGAGTGATGACTCTTCAAGTGAGGATGAATATGTTCTAATCTCCGCTCTCACAGGAACTGTTTCACATGGAAGCAATGATTGGCTTATAGACAGTGGTGCTTCCAAGCACATCACGGGATTCAAAGAATCATTTGTGAAGCTATCTGAACATGAGTCACCTCACAAGGTGAAATTTGGGGATGACTACTAGTATCCAATAAAGGTAGTGGTGAATCCTTCTATAAACTAGACTCTGGAAAGTCTTTGAAGATGAAGAATGTATTATTTGTTCCAGGACTAAATAAGAACCTCCTATCCATATCTGCATTGGATGCAAAAGGAATGAGGGTTGATTTTGTAGATGGCCAAGTTCTTATGTGGCCAAAGGGAAAGATTTTTGACGATGCAATAGTGATTGGAGAACAAGAAGGAGGTCTATACAAGTTGAAGGGCCAACCAGATCAATCTTTGGTTCATGACACAGTAGAACCAAATGAACTTTGGCATAGAAGGCTTGCACATGTACATTACAGAGCACTACCACTTGCAAGCAAAGCTATTGAAGGTCTTCCAGAAATTCAAGCAAAACATGAAGGGGTTTGCAGACGATGTGCGAAAGGAAAGAACACAAAGAAGACATTTCCAAGTAGTGAGAGCAAAGCAAAAGGAATCTTGGAAATCATCCACTCCGATGTATGCGGACCAATGTCATCAAGCTCACTAAGCGGGTATGTGTACTATGTTTCTTTTATTGATGACTTTTCTAGGAAGACATGGATTTGCTTCATGAAGAATAAAGATGAAGTGTTTAGCAAGTTCAAGGAATTCAAATCCTTGATCGAGAACCAGACTAAAAAGAAGATTAAGACTTTTCAATCAGACAATGGTGGAGAATTCACTTCAAATGAGTTCAAGGAACTATGTAAGGACTCAGGGATTAAGAGGGAGTTGTCCACTCCTTACAATCCACAACAGAATGGGGTTGCAGAGAGGAAGAATAGAACTATCATGGAAGTTGCAAGAGCTATGCTTCATGATCAATATCTTCCTATGCATCTTTGGGCAGAAGTAGTCAGAACAACATTGTATGTACAGAACTGTACTCCACACAGAGTACTCGAGAACAAGACTCCTGAAGAAGTCTTCTCTAATAAGAAACTAGAAGTCAGCCATCTCATAATATTCGGTTGTCCTGTGTACATACACATTCAAAAAGAGAAGAGAACAAAATTAGATCCTTCAGGAAACAAGGGTATATTTGTGGGATATCCTGAAAGCTCGAAGGCTTACAGAATATAATTCCCAGGGTTCAAAAAGATTAACATCAGAAGGGATGTAACATTTGACGAAGATTCAGCCTACATCAAATCCAGAAAGAAACCTGATGAAGAACCTAAAGAAGCAGAAGCTGCCAGAATTCATGATACAATCATCAACGAAGAAACTCAAGAAGAAGATCGAGAATTTGAAGAACCATAAAGACCTATAGATCCACCGCAGGAGAAGAATCCTCACAAGAGGAAACCTGCTTGGGTATGAGAGATTATCCAAGGTGAGGAAAGATATGGGGTGCCAAAAGAGAATCTCAGAGAAAGAAAGAGGACCAAATCTTGTTCCAGTTATGTAGCTTTACTATGTGACTTCATTGATAAAGAACCTTCCAAATATGAATAAGTGGCAAAACGGAAAGAATGGAAGGATGTAATGATCGAAGAGTATCAATCGATCATGAAGAATGATGTTTGGGATGTTGTCCCAAGACCAGAAGGGAAGTCAGTTGTAACTTCCAAATGGATCTACAAGATCAAGCATGCTGCAGACGGTAGCATTGAAAAGTATAAGGCAAGATTTGTGGCTCTGGGTTTCTCTTAGAAAGAAGGAATAGACTATGAAGAAACCTTTGCACCTATAGCCAGATACACTTCCATCAAATCGGTACTTGCTCTAGCTGCAATGATGAAATGGAAGATACACCAAATGGATGTCAAAACTACTTTCTTGAATGGTGTGGTAGAAAAGGAAGTGTATGTGGAGCAGCCACTCGGTTTTGAGACACATGACAGGGAGTCTCATGTGTGTAGATTGAAGAAATCCCTATACGGTTTGAAACAGGAACCCAGGACATGGTACAGCAACATTGATAGCTTTCTATCCAGTTTGGGCTTTACCAAGAGTAAAGAAGATTCCAACCTTTACTACAAGGTGGAAGATGGCAACCCAGTGATACTTCTACTATATGTAGATGACCTATTTGAGGCAAGTATGGATGGGTTGATTGCTGATACGAAGAGAAAGCTTGCTGTTGAGTTTGAGATGAAGGACTTGGGAATGATGCATTATTTCCTAGGTATGGAGGTGTGGCAGACTACAGATGGAATCTTTCTTGGACAAGGAAAGTATGCAGTAGAGATCCTGAAGAGATTTGGGATGATGGACTGTAAGGCATTAACCACACCTATGGCATCAAACCTGAAGCTATTGAGTGATGCTTCATCAGTGACAGTTGATGCCATGATGTATCGTCAGATGATTGGGTCCTTGATGCACCTGATGAACACGAGACCAGATATTTTCTTTGCTGTGAACACCTTGAACCAATACTTGACAGATCTAAGACATGTTCAATTGACTACTGCAAAGCATATTCTGAGGTACCTGAAGGGTACGGTTTATTATGGGCTCAAGTATAAGGCTGATCAAAGGATTAACCTGGAGGGTTATGTTGATTCAGATTGGGTAGGTAGTGCCATCGATAGGAAGAGCACTTCAGGGTGTTGCTTCAGTATGGGATCAGGTGTGATCTCATGGTTTAGCAGGAAGCAATCTTGTGTGGCACTGAGTACAGCTGAAGCAGAGTATGTTGTAGCCTGTTCAGCTAGTTGTGAGGCAGTATGGCTGAGGAAGCTACTGTCTGATCTATTTGATCTCCAGTTAGATGCTACTTGTATATACTGTGATAACCAAAGTTGTGTAAAGTTGTCAGAGAATCCAGTATTGCATGACAAGTCGAAGCATATTGAGATCGAGTATCACTATATCAAGGATATGGTGCGGAGAGGAGCAGTGAAGCTCCAGTATGTTGCGATGGACGAACAGATAGCTGATGTGTTGACTAAGCCATTAGCTAGGGTGAAGTTTGAGTACTTCAGGGAGAATCTTGGTGTTCTCTAGATCGAGGTTCCTCCCAAGAGGAAGTGATGTGTTCGTGCTAAGCGCTTCTGACATGGTGAGAGGATTGGTTCCTTCCATGATCAGATGGTTCCTTCCATGATCAGATGTAAGTGCTATGCCATTCTGACATGGTGAGAGGATTGGTTCCTTCCATGGTCAGATGTAAGAGCTGTGACATGGAGAGAGGATTGGTTCCTTCCATTGTTAGGTACATGTGGATGCCACATCCAGCATGAAAAAGGGCTGGCTCTGTGAAGACACATATAGTATGAAAAAGGACTAGATCTATGTAGATGGCACATCCAGTACGAAAAAGGGCTGGCTCTATGAAGGTTCATCTAGTATGAAAAAGGACTAGCTCTGAGTAGCTGCCACATCTGGTATGAAAAAGGACCAGCTTTGTGATGCCTCATTTGGTATGAAAAAGGACCAGATATGTGATGCCTCATCTAGTATGAAAAAGGATTAACTCTGAGAAGGCTCATCTAGTATGAAAAAGGACTAGATTTGAGTAGCTGCCACATCTGGTATGAAAAAGGACCAGCTTTGTGATGCCTCATCTGGTATGAAAAAGGACCAGCTCTGTGATGCCTCATCTAGTATGAAAAAGGACCAGCTCTGAGAAGGCTCATCTAGTATGAAAAAGGACTAGCTCTGAGTAGCTGCCACATCTGGTATGAAAAAGGACCAGCTTTGTGATGCGTCATCTGGTATGAAAAAGGACTAGCTCTGTGATGCCTCATCTAGTATGAAAAAGGACTAGCTCTGAGATGATACATCCAGTATGAAAAAGGACTGGATCTGTAGAGGTTCCTATGACGAGAAGAATCAATAGATAGCACCTGTGATGATGCCCAGTGATGATCCAAATTGAGTGATGATGATCCAGATCTAGTGATGATGATCTAGCAGAAATGATCCAGATTGAGTGATGATCCAAATCCAGTGATGATGCCCAGTGATGATCCAGATCCAGTGATGATGTCCCATGATGATCCAGATCCGATGATGAAGATGACTTGAAGATGAAGATGACTTGAAGATAAAGAAGACTTGAAGATGATAAGGACTCGATGATGATCCAGAAGATACAAAGAAGAAGACTTGTGCTGAAAATTGTGTCGAAAGAATACCTTCCTAGTTAAGAGGGAGTGTTGATGTATATGTAACTTCGGAATGTATTTCACTTATATTTCTTATATATTGTAACCCGATGTTTATTCTGGGATTTACTTGATTTATGTCATGCCCCGATGTTCCTATCGGGAATTTCTATCATGTAAAAAATTCATGTCAAGTCATTGTGGGTAACCCTCCTATTGTCTAAGGGTTAAAGTCCCCGCAGTTCCGGGGCACTAGGGTTATTAGACTCTCCTAGTAGAGGTCATCCCTGGTAGGGTTTTAGTCATGTCAGGATTAGTATAAATAGATAACTGGAGTCTCTATTTATCACAGAACTGATACACACTCAAGTGTAGCGCATAGTTGAGGAAGGACAAAATACTGGGGCTAGACAAGAAGAAGGTTACTGCTGTCGGGAGGACACTTACTCTTTTGGAGATTTTCTATTTTGGTGCTGATTCTATCTCTGAGGAACTTGCGGGGTTTTCACCATTTATGGTTTCCCCGAGGATAAACGTTGTGTTCATTGTCTCTTGTGTTTGATTGATGTGCTTGTTATTCTCTCAGTAAAGATCCTAATATAATGCTAGCTTAATGATGAAATTCTAACATCTTTTAGTAGGTTGGCTACTCCTATTACTTTTGGCTTTTAATTTGGGATAAGAGTCCTAATAAATATTCTGGACCCATCTTAAATATTTATCTTGCAAATTTCCATTTTGAGAGTGGTCCATGCTCTCTCCTTCACCTACTTTCTTCATTCCTTTGTGGTAGGTAATGTGGGTAGATAGGTAGGATAGAACCCACTCCTTTTCATTTCATTCATTCAGCAGGGTCTTATTCTATTCTAATACCTTGGCTACTATGCCCAAACTCTTTAGAGTAGTGCCTTCCTTCTTACAGACAACAACCTTAATTGTACGAATGTCAATAAATGGATGAATTATTAAAGATAACCCACATAGCACTGAAACTTATACTAAAATGTCGATGTGCTCAAGGAATTTCAAAATATGGAATGGCTGGATTGTTTCATCAAATTGAATGGACATAGTGATGATATAAACCTGGAATTTTCCATGAATATGAGAAAGGTCATTGAAGAAGAATGCATGTCACCGATAAAGGGGTCGGTTATCAATCTAATTGAGGATGTTTTGAGCATAGTTACAGGTCTACTTGAAGGAAAAAAAACTAGAACAAATATGACAGAGAGCTAGTAGTCTAGGACAAAAGGAATTTCTTTACACCATACGAGACCTATGAAGGAAATAAGAATGGTGTTAAGAGGGAAATGAAGAAATAAGAAAATAATTGAATTCAAAAAGAATAGACATGTTGAATGCAGATATGTTAAAATATCCAGGATATATAACTTTCAAATAAATTCATCTCTGTAGCTAAATTTCAATAAATTAAGTTGTGGGTGATTCCAAAATCGACATAAAAAATGAGAACTCTCTGCTTCTTGATGTAGCCTTCCACTCTTATCAGTTGCAGGTTCTATATGGAAAAGAGACGTGTGGTCATTTCCTAGGAGTTTGTGGGGCGCAAAATTCACTGATGAGTTTTTGGGAGTGTCGAATTGATTCCGTGCCGAATATGTTCCATTAAAATATTGAATTTACATAGGGTTTCAAAAGGGTTCAGGTTTCAGGGAAAAATTCATCAACTAAAGGCAAAAGGTTCCAAAATCCTCATCGCTAAAGAGGGAAACCTTCGAGAAAATCACCTCATCACCAAAGGGTCTTCTAAGATCATGTTTCCTCGCCTCCTTCTCATTTCTTCTGATATCCTCCTCTTCAAAACACCCTCCCTTTGGGCTAGATGCCTGTTCAGTTCATGTTAAAAAAAACTAGTCGCAGGTACTGAGAAAACGATGGTAATCCCACTCAGAATCAAATAACCAATGGGAAGTTCTACAGTTAGAAGTATGTTGGACGAAGACAAACACAAACTAGAAGGGGTCGTTTGTGGTTTATATAAAAAAATACACTTTGGGGTGAGAGTTTAAAAGGAAACTAAACTCTCGTCCGAGAGATCGAGAGTTTCATACGAATAATTTGGCCATACTCTCAAATGAGAAACTTAATTATTCTCGGTTGAAAATTTGTTTAAACATAACTAAACTCTCAACTGAGAAAATGTTAACCATAGTTAAATTCTCGTCCAAAAACTATTACAATTCTCGACCAAGAAAATATGTTGACTTTTTTTCTCGGTTGATAAATTGGAAATTATACCCAAAAGCACCCCATTCTCAAATAAATGTATAGAAACTTTGCGTTTTCGCTATATATATATAAACACACATAAATTAAAAAAGAAAAATAAATAAGCAATATAATACATATTATATGACATAACTCTTTAACTACCACAATTGATACATCTAACCACGATACAATATACCCATTACAAAACATAATTTTTTTGGAAATCCCCATTTGGTCGTTATCTAACGCCCAAATTGTGAACACTTGGGGGAGTAGTGACCAACCTTAATATGTTATCATGTTTCGATGTGGAAGATATGGGTTTGGTTCCTCTGGCACTACACAGAGCGTGATGTAGGAACCACCCTCTATGATGAGTATATTTTTTTTCGAGTTGTTGTTAATGGAATTTATTCATTTCCACCATTTTGGTCAAAAACCATTGATTGGCGCAATTTTTTGGCTTGGACGGAGGGGAGGAGTTTTTTTTCGGTTCGAGAGGCCATTACACAAGTTGAATAGGGTGTGAAACCAGTTGAATGGGGCATGAAAACAGTTGAATGGGGCATGAAATCGGTGTTTAGGGCATTAAATAGCTTAGGTTGGTGAATTTTTTTTTGTTGGGGTTTGGCTAATTCACATCTATATATTTGGACTTGTTACAATTGAGAAAAATGGAAACACTGGGCAAGACTTGGAGGATCTTGAAGAGGTGTGTGAAGGCTTCTCTAATAGTGGAGTTGAAAAATATATCTCCTTCTCAGGTTATCAAATGCGCTATTTTCTCTCCCCTTTCTCATGCGTCGTGGAAGTTGTATTCTCTATGTGCCTTAGAAGCTATAATCTCTATGGATTCCAATCTTGGAATTAAATGTTATTTTGGTTGATCTAAATCTTGATTTTCACAATTTGTGGTGATATTTTCATAGTTTGTAGTGAAATGAATCCTATTTTTCATAGTTTGGTTGATCTAAATCCTGATTTTCACAGTTTGTAGTGATATTTTCATAGTTTGTAGTGAAATGAATCCTATTTTTCATAGTTTGTATATAGTTCAGATGTAGATTTTAGTTTCTGACCTATGAAATAAAATGCCCTTATAGCAGGGTTGAAGAGCTCCTAAAAGGGGTTAACAACTAGCTTGGTTTATGAGTTCCTAATAGGATCTATTGATGGGATAGTTTGATGAGTGAAAAGGGTTAAAGAGCGATAAATTATATAATTCATAAATATCCTTCCTGTTATCATAGTTCTACATAGGATTAGCTAGGATTCCAACATTAATGATACAAGAGTCCAGAATAATTCATGCTAAAAAAAGAGATTTAACCACAGGTTGATGAGCATATATGCAATCTTATCATTCTTAGGTGGTCATGTTCATTGCGTATTTCCTGGTATCAACGGTCCCATTTACTGGATTCATATTATCCCGATTGATATTTTCATAGTTTGTGGTGAAATGAAGCCTAATTTTCACTGTTATAGCAATATTTGTCACACCTGATATATCATGCTTTGATGGCCAATGCCTGTCCCTATGCAGACTCTTTTTATCCCATTTCCTTACCATTACCATGATGCTCCAGTGGAACCTGTAAAAATATATGCTTGAATATATACGTGGGTCACAAGTCTACAGCCCGCATATATGCAGCTTGCATCACTGTCACCTACATACATCAGGTTTTATGCTAAAAAATTAAAAAATATTTGGAGTTTTCCCCATCAATCAATGAATGAATTGATCCTTGGCCTTCCATATGCCAGTAAACACTCGGTTTCAAGCCTTCACTTCCCATTGAGGGCTATATATTGAGCTATTGTGAAGCATTAGAGGAGGATAACTTTGGAGAGAAAAGATATTATAGCGAAATTATGCCCCGTTCTTATATGCTTAAGTCTACATCCCTTTGTCCTTGAAGCAACCATTTCCCAAGATTTCCTTTGTCTTTTTGAGCTTGCCTTTGTATGGAGGGTTGAAGTGGTGGAGGCCCAGGTGGAGGGACTCACTTTCTTGATTTCAATGAGGTATCGATAGAGGTTGTCATTTCTATCTATGTTTATATTAATACAAATATCCATTTCTAGTCCATTACATGTCTAATTATGAATATTTGTATCTGTGGATGTAATTACTTTGTTTATATGTTGTAATTGAACATGCTAGATTAGAATCTAACGCTTTACACATATTATGCATGTATATCATGTTGTTGTTGAGGACAATGTGTAGGTACAATTTTGATTGAAAGCTCAATGGGGATCTTCTTCAAATGTCCAAAATAAGGTACGATTTCTATCCCTTAGTGTTAGTTTCATTTATATGTTTAGCATGATTTGAAATGGGTTTATTTCTGGTGTCATCCTATCTATTGTGGTCCACCCCAAGCCATAGGAACTTTTCTCCATAACAGAATTGCTATAATTATGAATACTTGATGGTAGCAAGAATTCTATAAACAAGCTAAGAATCTAAGAGCACAATTAACCTCACCAGGAACTGCAGAGAATTAGCATAAGGAGAGAAGAAGAGGAATAATAAACACACATTAATCAATGATCAATGAATGATAATTGATATTATTACACTAGTAATACATCCTTATAAAGGATATTTGAGTTTATGGAAGACAACTCATTTATAACTCATAAATCAGACTTACCAAATATGATAAAACCCCATAGGTGGCTAAACCACTTCCAAAATCAGTCAAGGACCTCACGAATTAGCAAAAGCATGAGTGAGTTTTCAAGAATGATTGAAAAACATGCTAATCCTGGAAAATGGAGAGAAAATCATGGAGGATGTGTTGGCAACAAAATATACCAGTTTCCTAGTTAACTAGCTTTAGCTTATCCACAAAAAATATGGATAAAAGCATAATAAGGCAGAATCTGCAAGAAAGCGCAGTTACTAATTCTGGGAATCAATAAAGTGATCAAGATCAACCCAGGATCAAAACTAAAGCATTCATGGGGTATAGATGGAAAGTGTTGACTTTGTAGTGCAAGTGGATGCCAACTATCTAGCCAGCGGGTAAGAAATTAATCAAATAATGATGAAATATTTTATCCTAAGTTATGAGTGGGTTTATGATATCCCAACAAGAATTGGCCACTCCACTGGGGATTTCATTTTTGTTGTTGTTTGGGTGCATGTTTTGCTTTATTTTCTCTTTGTTTCTCTATGTTTCTGTGTCACGTTCAGTAGTTGGTTATTCATTGGCAGTCCCTTGGAGTAGTTTAGATCCTAGCTTACTTTTTACCACTCCTTCCTTTGTATACACAGGTCATATAACTCATAGTCATGTGTATATGTAGGCTACAGCACAAACAATCGCGTACCTGTCTTTTTGTTCCTTGAACAGTCGTGTACATCTCTCCTTTTGCTTGATATTTTGATGTGTGAAGGTGTTGGATGGGTTGTGAGTATGGTTTAGTCTTCCTGGGTTCCTATGCTTCATGTTGACTGCTTCTGTTGTGTCTAAAGACCTCTTTTTCATTGATTTTTTCTTTAGAATTGATTCTTGTCATTTATCTCTATTTTGTTTAATTATTAATGCAGTTTCCTTCTTAGTCTTAGTGTCTTGTTTGGCTTGTTTCCTGCTTGTTGCAGGGTCTGAGAGTTTGTAGAGTCTTTTTATTTCATTTTCATTGCATTTATAGTGAAAATACAAAAATATTTTTATCTTTGCATGTTTATTGCATTGTACATATGCATTGATTTGGTACTTGCATTAGGTTTTCTTAGATGAAATAGTGTTTATGATTTCATATAGGAAGGGTTGCATTGACATTTGAAAATGAATGGAATTTTGTGCATTACATGTAGTGGCATACCCCCTTTTTAATCTTTAAAAAAAAATTGCACTTGAAATTGTTTTTTAGGTGTGCATATTTACTTCATTGCTGAGTTGTAACATCACTAGTTGAATGTTCATTACCCTTGAGTAATCACAGTCATTAAAATTAACGCTTAAATTAAAATTGATTACATGATTTTATTTGATAGAGGTGCACCAACAAGCTTAGGTTGTAGAGTCTTGGAATAGGGTGTCTTGAGTATTTTTTTCCAAGATTATGAAACAAAACAATTAGGTGTTTGTCCAAGTGAGAATTGAAATCCTTTGTATAATTAGTGTTCTCGGGAGGCTCCATTTACACGAGAGTTAAGCACGAGGAAACACACACATTGGTGGTCAGAATAGCCTCTTGCTACTTTATGTTTAGTGTTGGAGATATTTCTGGGATCTTATTCATATTTAGGGGATTTTGAGGTACCTTTGGTGCTTTCGAGCTCCACGCTTTTTTTCCATGCTCATACGGTAGATCCCACCAGCGACTTCCCAATTGAGAACTGGTTATATTGGGGTGACCTTAGTTTCCTTACCTAGGTATCACTGCGGGTAATTGCAAAGGTTATTTTGTGAGTGTCCTGGATAGGTAGGGGTTGGACAACACCATCTCTATATGCGTTGAAGCTAAGGGACATTATAATTGTTTACACACCTCCACTTGTAGTGTATGGGAGTCTCATGCCTCTCCTAAGCGAGACATACATGCTGCATTTAGGATCTCACTTATCCTCCCTCTTTTCTTGTTTGCATCTAAAACTAGTTTTATTCAGGGGTGTTCTCTTTGTGCACTAGTTTTCTTTAGGGATCATAACTAGTTGATTGTTTGTAAATGGTGATCCTAAGCAGAAGGAATCCAAGTGTGGTGGGAACCGTTCCTAGCAAAGAAGAAATACACAACAAGTTATTTTATGTGATAAGGATGAGAAAGTGTGAGAATTGATTCATAGTAGGATCTAGGAGCCAAGGGGATTCTCACAATTCGATATTACACACAATGATGCACAAAAAAGAAAATAAAAGAGTGAATTTAGCATACACAAATGTAGTCAATAAATGATATTATTATGATTTTCCAACATGTAAATATGTATGGATCAATTTTATATTGCATTAGGGATAAATCGTTACCCTTTGGATGCCATTTGGATGCATACAAGTGTCATAATATGATTTGACCTCAAAACCCCCCTAGGTGGACCAATGAGCTCGCTAACCATCCCAAACGGTCACGAATGCAAGTGTGAACATGGTTGGAACATAATGGAACATAAATGAAGGCATCATAGGTGTGGGTGAGCACATGGATGAGTGGGAATGGCTCTATGAGGCAATAAATGCCCAAGGAAGGCCAAAAACCACCACAAACATGCACTAGCGCCTAAGGTCAAACACTTTCCATGATTTAAGGGATGGGAAGAGCACCAAGAATGATTTTTCATAAATGAGGGAATATATATTGTTAGAATGATCAAAACAGAGCACCTCAACTATCAGAATGATCGAGGTGGAGCACCTCAGCTGTCAGTAAATGATCAACATAGCCTAAGTTTGGACCATATGACATAACATAAAGATAATGAAAAGTATCCTAGGTGTATGATCATGGTATTACGGTAGATTAGTTCTCTAAAAACCCCACTTAATCCTAGCTTAGTACATATTATACCAAAATATTATGGAGTCCTTGGAAACTAAGGCTCAAGTCACCTCATACAACAAATTTTTTTATTACCCCATATAACCAAGGTAAGGAGGAAAGCCACATGGGAACAAAACTCTCCTCTAAAATGGACATAGAGAAAAATATTAAAGTGAATATCAACCATCCCCATGTGTCACCCACTCCAAGAAGGGATTTAAGATAGGTGAATGTCTTCTTTGTCAAGCTCTTGGTGAATATGTCAGCAGTTTGCTCTGCAGATGGGCAATACTGCAAGGATATCATATGCTCATGCATCAAGCTCTGGATGTAGTGCATGTGTATATCAATGTGTTTGGTCCTTTATCTCTCCATTGGATCAGTGTAAATCTTTATTACACTTTTATTATCACACCAAATGACTGTGGGTGAATCAAATGCAAATCCAAGTTCCCGAAGAATACCTTGCAACCACACACATTGTGTAGTTGCGTTCAGTGCTCCTCTATACTCGGCCTCAGCTAAAGAGAGGGATATGGTGTGTTGTTTCTTTCTTTACCAACATATGGGAGCATGTTCAAGCATGAATAAATAATGTGAAGTGGAATTTATATCAATAGAATCTCCAACCCAATCAGAATCAGTAAATCTAACTAGTTCTAGTGGAGAACCAACAACATAGTGTGCCCCAAAGTGTTTGGTTCCTTGCACATAATGCAGGATCCTCTTAGAAACCTTCCAATGGATCTCATGAGGATGATGCATGTATCTATAAATATCACCTACAAAATATTCCAAATCAGGTCGAGAGTGTGTAAGATACAACAAACTCCCAACTAGTTGTCTGTACAATGAGCTGTCCAATAATAAAGATGCATGAAATTCACCTAGTTTTATTCCTGAAGTAGTGTACAGTACTATACACTCCTTTAAATTAATTTATTCTAATATGAGGGATAAAATAGCTTGTATAAATTGGAATCTCCATCATATCCAACCATAATGGACTCCTTTATTTGAGGTTGCAAGGCCATTCCCTTCTCTGATGGAATCCTATCCCAAGCCTTTGAGATAAAGACCCTGAAATGAGAAACACTTGGATTGTGACCAATCTAAGACTCATATGGAGTTTTTCCATCCAAATATTTTTGAGGAGTTATATTTTGAAAATATGCAACACATTTAATGGCTTCATCCCATATCTTAGGATTCAAATCCTTTGTTTCCATCTCCTTGAGAGTCTTGTTCTTGCACTCTGCAACACCATTTTGTTGTGGTATATAGGGCACTGAATGCTGCATTTGGATGCCATATTATTCACAAAGATGTTGCAAAATATTTTTCACATAATCCTTTCCATTGTCATTCCTAAGAACCTTGATCTTGTTCCCACATGCATTCTCAACCAAAGCTTTCCAAACTTTAAGAGTCTCAAAAACTTCATATTTTAGTTTGAGAAAATACATCGGCCAGCAGTACCTTGAGAAATAACAAATGAAGGTCAATAAATACCTTGAATTTCTATAAGAGGGTGTGGGAATAATCCCTGTGAGATCTAAATGAACCAAATCAAGAACTTGGACACCTCTCCTTGCCTTTCCTTTCTCATATTTGAACTTAGCATACTTGCCCACTACACATCCTTTGCATCTGCCATTTGAGAACTTGATAGAAGGAATCCCTTCCACCATGCCTTATTTTCTCAATGAATGAAGTTACCTATAATTAAGATGACGATACCTATCATGCCAAAACTTTCTTGTCTCATTGGCATGTGATAGGAGCGCATTCCCTTGAGAGTAGGGGAGGAAGTGAGAGAATTTGTACATCCTCGAATCATGTTCAGCATAACCCACTGCCACCACTTGGCCTATAGATATTTATGATGTCTCCACTACATTTGGAGTAAATTTTAATCTCTTGGATTAACCAATGTGTGTCATTTGATACACTGAGAGTAGGTTGGTTGCTATATTAGGCACAAACAACACATTGTTGAAGTACCCATCTTCAAGATATATCCTTCCAATCCATTTGGCTTGGATCTCTGAATCATCACCCATTAGAATGGATGGACCACTGTAAGGATGCAGGGCCTAGAAGGAATATTTCATGGAGGCCATGTTCTTGGAGGCACCTGAATCTATAATGAAGGATGAGGAGCTTGAAGAAACTACAACCAAAGCATGGAACCTATGTTTTTTGTCTGAGCTTGAAACACCAACTTGCTTCCTTACACCTTCTAGAAGAGGGATCTTGTTCTTCTCAAGCAGTTGTGCCATAATGTGAATGGTCTTCTTCATGCATGCACTCTTTGGATGCCACCCCTTGTGACAGTAAGTGCATTTGTTCTTCTCTTGCTTCTTCTTGTCCTTGTCCTTGTTAGGATTCAAACCCCCACCTGAGGATTTGGATTTCTCATTCTTATTCTTCTCTTGCTGCTTCAAATCCATGGCTTTCTTCTTTCCTTTGGATGGATTCAAAAGTTCTGTAGCAAGGGCTTGATCCTTACTGGATTTGATGGTTCCCATTTGTACCATCTTGTCTTGATCTTGTGTTAATGACTCCATGAATTCTTCTAGTGATGGACTCCTCCAATTTCAAGTTGTGAGCTTGTTGGAGTGTAATTTTGACACACACAAAGAATAATCTGGCCCTAGCTTCGAAAGTAGTGACAAGATAATCTGCTCCTCTTTCTTCTCTATGCCACACTATTTCAGTTGAAGCACCAACGATTTGAACTTGGTGAAGAAGTCTTGGATTGTCTCAAATTGAGTTGGGCTCAGTGAGATCAACTCATTCTCGAGCTAGTGACCTCTCATCTCATCAGTCTTCTCGAACAATGCTTCAATATTGATCCATACTTCGTTGGGATTTGTCAGACTATCTACATGGAAGAGTAAGTCTTTTGAAATGTTGAGACAAAGCTTTCCAATGCTTCATCAAGCTTGTTGAAGTACTCTGATTTCTCCACAGCAGAGTTGGGTTTGGCCTTAGTTCCCATGGTGACTCTATACAGGCCTTTTGACCTCAGCTAGATGTTGAATGGGGCCATCAATACATGAGTCTGATCCATTTTTGCTTGCGCATTGAGTGATAGAACTGATGGCTGTACCTACATTGAAAACACTCGAATTTTTCTGGAAAATGCCCTAACAACAACTCAAACTCTCTGGTTTTGTTTCACATCTGCAATGAGCTCTAATATCATGTGATAATTGATTTACGGTAGGATATAGGAGCCAAGGGGATTATCATAATTTGATATTACACACAATGATGCACAAAAAATAGTCGAAAAGAGTGAAATTATCAAACACATATGTAATTAATAACTGATATTATTATGACTATCCAACATGTAAATATGTCTAGATCAGGTTTATATTACATTATGAAGAAATTAGACTATGATTTCTCCATTTAGAGGCCATATGGATGCATACAAGTGTCAGACTGTGATTTGACCCCAAAACCCCCCTAGGTGGACCAATGAGATCCCTAACCATCCCAAATGTTCATGAATGCAAGTGTGAACATGGATGGAGCATGTTGGAACATAAATTAAGCCAGGATAGGAATGGGTGATAACATTGGTGAGTGGGAGTGGCTCTAGGAAGCAATAAATTCCCAAGAAAGTCCAAAAACCACCACAAACATGCACTAGCACCTAAGGTCAAATACTTTCCCTGATTTAAGGGATGGGGAGCGTACCAAGAATGATATGTCATCAATGAGGGCATATGGACTATCAAAATGATCAAAGTGGAGTGCCTCAACTATTAGAATGATCAAGGTGGAGTGCCTCAGCTGTAATTAAATGATTAACATAGACTAAGTTTGTACCATATGACATAACATAAAGCTAATGAAAAGTATCCTAGGTGTATGACCATGGTACTAAGGTGGATTAGTGCTCTAACAAAGTAGTTCATCTTTCAAGATCGCAAATGTATGTTGCATCGTTGTTGGATGAGTTTGACGTGGGAAGGGTGGGGATGCCTACTCCTCCAGTATTATACAACATGATAACTACCTATGCGTACTTGATTCCCAAAAAATTGTCCAAGGTGTTTCCTCCATGAACAGCGGTGGATCATCGGATAGAACTTGAGTGAGCCTCAAGGTTTTTGCCAAATGATCCTTATAGATTATCAGGACCAAACATGGAGGAGTTGAAACGAAAAATAACTGAGATTATAGATGTTGGGTTCATAAGGCCTTCAAGATCGCCATAAGGGGCCCCTGTATTATTTCAGTAGAAGAAGGACACGCTGAAACTTAGATGTGCTTGAACAAAAAAATGTTGAACAAGAAGACAATTAAGAGCCATTATCCTCTTCCATTGGTCGTTGAATTTTTTGATGAGTTGGCTAAAGAAGGTATCTTTTTTAAGTTAGACTTGCGACAGGGGTAGTACCGAGACACAATATGGGAGATTTGAGTTCCTTGTTATGCCTTTTGGGTTTTGTAACGCCCCTGCAATGTTTTGCACTTTAATGACTGAGGTGTTACGGTCATTTTTGGATAAGTCGGTTGTGGTGTACCTAGATGACATCGTTATCTACAATGAAAAGATGGATGTGACATCCTAAAATTTCTCCACTAAGACATATCACGTATATAAAAACTATATTTTGATTAAGTCATAGGATTTGAACCTAAGTAATGCAAGGAATCATGACCTGTAATACTTTATGAAAGCGAAGTGAAAGTTTATCTGCTTAATACTTCTACTAACTTGATATGGGATAACTAGTTTAAAAAGGGGAACAAGCTTATTACGGGTCTAAGACTTATGAGAGTAATTAAATATTAAAAAGGGAAAATACAAATAAAGACAATGATAATTAAGAATTTAAATATTTGTGAGGAAAAAAAAACCTTGAGTGCTTCCTAATCCCAGAACTTCTTTCTTATTTTACTAACTGACTCATCATTTTTTTTCTATGATCATTCTGACTCAAAATACTCCTCTTTTTCTTCTTCAAATTTCCTCTCTAATCATAATTTATGATCCATAAATAGAGAGCAAGCCCTCCTTTAAAGGAATGTTATAAATAAAATAAGAATGAATGGTAGATGGAGGAGCATGCAAAGGCAAGGATACCTACTTTCCTCAAAAGGTATGGCTTGTATTTCTATTTGAGTACTTAGAGTTATTTTATTTCAGTTGTTTGTCCTGGAAAGGGAAATTCTTGAAAGATGAATCTTTTTCATATAAGGAAATACAGAATGTTGAGTAAAGGGAACATGATGGCAGCATCTACTTAAGGACAAGAACTTCACATCAAACAACTCTAAGTCTAGATTAATAGTAAGCTTGGTTCAGGTTGGGGGTGATTTCTGCAAGGGTTGTAATATTTATGAGCATGTGCAGATATCTATTGGTAGGGTGAAACTAGGTAGTCCCATATCAAGTTTCCTAAAGTTTTCAGATAAGCTTATTTAATTTTAGTTTTCCTTTATTCATAAGATTATTTTAATGTACCAGTCTAAACTTTTTAACTCAGTTTGAATGAGTTAATTAGGTTTGAAGAAAGGAAGAAGTATTATTTATCAATTATTGTCGTAGTTATTAAACAACTTGTTTGGAATGTAAAGGAAATATTTACTTTTTCTTGGCTATGACATAGAGGGTTTGGAAGTTTATAATAACCTGATTATTCTACACTTCTTTCTATTATAATATTTTTCATGTTTAACATTCTGACTAAATATTTAGGTCCTAGTTTTACTCACCACAAAACTAGATCTGTAGTGTGGATAAAATTGATAAATTTGTTATTAGGTTTATTTTTCTTTTATGTATAATTAAATCTGCATTGTTGATAAAAAAACACTGACAATTTGGTTATTAGATATAATTATTCTTATAATTATAAATGTATCTGTGTTATGTATTCCCATGTTGTGATTCGAAAGATATATTATAATAATATCTATATTGATTTACAAGAAGAAAAACCCTTGCATTAGGTTTCGATTAGGTTGCTATAAAGACAACCCTAATAGTGCCATTAACCCTTGCATTCACTAGACTTATCAGTAATATTTACAAATAAAAAATTTAAAACTAATTCCTTAAAATAAATCTTAGTAGATAGAGTAATAAGGAAATCATCAATGTAAATGAGTTATAAACTGCACAGAAAATGAGTACATTTATCCAATATTATTCACATTTCCTCTATAAAATGCTCAAGTCATTTTCCAACAAATAACTATCAAATAACAGAGTATTTGCAAAATTAAACAGGCTAAAGAATAATTAATCAACAGAGTGCTCGGATTCTTATATTAATCAAATGCTAAATAGGATTTAAATCATTATAAATAAACTGAGAAATTAATTTAATAATATTCTCCCAAAACAAGCCTCCTGTAAGTCCATGGAGAATTCGGTCTGCAAAATATAAATAATAATAGTGGATATTAAAACTAACTAGTCTCCCAATATCTCCACTTAACTTAGTTAAGATTACAAAACATAAACATTCGAGACTGTCAAACACGCCGAATACAGAGACTAGTCATTTATTCCAAATCTTGTACAAAAACTATACATGTGAAATAATTCCATTCACATTAAATTAAAAATGTAATAGAAACATTATTATAATATCTGTAACCAAAGAAAAGGGATTTAACAACCCAGATTTCACATTTATAAACCCTGAAACTCGTAATAGAAACAATATTTAAATCTTTGTAAACAAAGAGAAAGGGTTTAAAAACCCCTCTGCAATTCATATATAATAGTAACATATATTTCACATTGTGGAAATTGAACCCAGGTGTTAGAACAATTACACTCACAACAATTGCCAATTACACATGCAAATTACTCACAAAGGAGACTGAATAATGGAGCAG
>LPNX011039231.1:48712-89999 GCA_001517045.1 Pseudotsuga menziesii
CAGCTTTCCAATGGATTTCATGAGGCTGATCCATATATCTAGAAGCCACACTTACTGCATAAGAAATATCAGGTCTAGTATGTGTAAGATACAACAAACATCCAATCAATTGCCTATACAATGTATTGTTTACCATAGGTGAAGAATCAGCTTCTTCAAGCTTCACTCCTGAAAGGAAAGGAGTCTTGCTTGGCTTGCAATCCTTCATTTTGAATTTGTTCAGCAAATCTAAGGCATACTTGGACTGATGCACTTTGATTCCATCTTTGGTTTGAGCAATCTCGAGCCCCAAGAATTGGCTCAATAGCCCCAAATCTGTCATGGAGAAGGCATGGTTCATTGCATCCTTCAAGGAAGCAATTTCAGCCTTTGAGCTTCCTGTAATGAGAAGGTCATCAACATATAAAACAATGATCATTAATGAGCCATTAATCAGCTTCAAATATACATTTGGATCTGATTTGCATCGAACAAAATTCAGTGATAGCAGAAAGCTATCAATCTTGGCATACCAAGCCCTGGGGGCTTGCTTAAGCCCATACAATGACTTCTTTAGCCCGCACACAAGAGATGGGTTAGTAGAAAATCCTTGAGGATGCTGCATGTATATCTCTTTAGTGAGACATCCATTCAGGAAAGCACAATTCAAATCCATGTGATGTACTTCCCATTGCTTTGAAGCTGCAATGGCTAAGGCTAGCCTGATGGAGTCCATCTTTGCCACTGGTGCAAAGGTCTCATTGTAGTCTATGCCACGAACCTGTGAGTAGCCCTTGGCTACCAATATGGCCTTGTACTTCAGAGGTGAACCATCAGCAGAAAATTTGGTTTTGTACACCCACTTACATTGAACTAGCTTCCTCCCTGGGGGAAGATCAACCAACTCCCAAGTGTTGCTCTTCTGGAGTGAGCTGAACTCTTCCTTCATGGTTGCTTGCCATATTGGATCATATGCTGCATATTCATATGTCTGTGGATCTGATTCAACCATCAGATAGCATTTCTCAACAAACATAGGATCTTTCATGCACAGAGCACTCTCAAATTGAGATCTAGTCCTCCTAGGGTCATTAGGATTTCCAGCTAATTCTCGAGTTGCCGCGAATGGTCTTGGCTGCCCATTTTGGTCTTGTAGGACTGTTAGGATCTGCAATCAAATCTTCATTGTCATACATATAAGAATCAGCATGTTCAACTATCTCTTCACTTACATTCAGAGGTTCTGGTGGTGAAGAGGATTCTCCAACTTCCTCTGCTGCTAGGGGCTCTTCTTGAAACTGAACACACCTTTCAATGTAGGATTTGTTTGTGCTCAAATTGATAAGCTTGTACCCTTTTGAATATTCAGAGTACCCAACAAATAGAAACTCTTGGCTTTGGGGCTGCAAAGCCTTTCTCTTTTATGTTGGAATTCTAGCCCAAGCCCTTGAGCCAAAAATCCTGAAATGGGCCACATCTGGCTTGTTCCCACTCCATGCTTTGAAAGGAGTCATACCTTCAAGCTATTTATGAGGCACCCTATTCTGGATATAGGCTGCACAGTTTATAGCTTCGGCCCAGTACTTTGGTGGCAAAGTCTTAGCCTCCATCATGCAAGTTGCCATCTCTTTCAGTGATCTATTCTTCCTCTCAGCAACACCATTCTGCTGTGGTGTGTAAGGGATAGAATGATGCATCTGAATACCTGCATCTGCACAATATTGAATAAACTCAGACTTGACATACTCACCACCATTGTCAGATATGAGGACCTTGAGTTTCCTCCCAGACTGGTTTTCAACCAAATCCTTAAAGACTTTGAAGAGGCCAAAAACTTCATACTTGTGTTTCAAGAAGTAAACCCAGCAAAACCTGGAAAATTCATCTATGAATGTCAATGCATATTTGGCCTGACTCATTGACATATGAGGAAATGGGCCAGCAACATCACTGTGGATCAACTCAAGAGGTGCAGACGTTCTCTCATGACTAGCTCTCTCAAATTTATGCTCTAGGTGTTTTCCTAGGATGCAACCTTGACAGACTCCTTTGGAAAATTTAATCTTTGGTAACCCTATGACCATTTCTTTTTCACTAAGATCAGAAAGATACTTGTAATTTAGGTGGCCAAATATTTCATGCCAAAGCTTGCTTGCTTCATTAGCATGAATCAAAAGAGCAGAGGGGTTTGAGTAGGGTAGGAAGTGTGAGAACATGTATACCTTCGAAGTATGATTTGCAATTCCTTTTGCAATGACTTTACCACTTGATATCTCTGTGATCTCAACTTCATTAGGGGAGAATATGACCTTTGGAGACCCTGTGTGGGTCATCTGATACACTGATAAGAGGTTAGAGGCAAGACCTGGAACATACAACACATTGTTGAACTTACCATGGTCAAGATCAATCCTCCCTTTTCCCAAACTTTTAGTGAGAGAGTCATCTCCCAGTACTATTGGTGGACCTTTTGACATGTCAAGTGAGGTGAATGCCTCCTTGGTCGAAACCATATGTCTTGAAGCTCCATAATCAATGATGAAACTAGGTGAGCTTGATGTGCCAGCAACCAATGCATGGACTCTCTCTCTATCTTCTGAACTTGATCCTCCTTCCCTCTTCTTTGAACTGTCTGGAAGGGAGATGACATTCTTCTCCAGGAGTTGGGTCAGCATGTCTATTTTCTTATTCATGCAGGAGCTCTCAGAATGATTGCCCTTACTGCAATATGCGCACTTGCTCATTTCTCCTTTGTTTTTCTTCTTCTGGTAATTCTTCTTGGAACCTTGAGGCTCCTCCGGAGACTTGTTCTTGTCTCTCTTTTGCTCAGGTGGATTTTTAGCTTTCTTCTTGCTTTTTGAATCCACCCTCGAATCTCCAGCAACCAGAGCTTGGTATTTGGGTGGTTTGATGGTGCCCATCATCACCAATTTATCTTGTTCTTGTGTGAGAGATTCCATGAAATCTGCGAGGCTAGGCATTTTCCAGGCTTGAGCTGTCAACTTTGTGGCATAGAAGGTCGAAACAAACACTGAATAGTCAGGGCCAAGCTTCAAGAGTATGGCCAATACCAGCTGATCATCCTTCTTTTCGATCCCACATTGTTTTAGCTGCAAAACAAGTGCTTTGAACTTGGAAAAATAGAGTTGCAGGGATTCAAAGCTATTGGGACTCAGGGAGATCAATTCATTTTCAATTTGATGTCCCATCATCTCATCTGTCTTTCCAAAAAGATCAACAATCTTCTCCCATACTTCATTCGTTGATTTCAATCCATCAAGATGGAAAAGGAGGTCTCTGGATATGCTCAGACACAGGAGACCTTAGGCCTCATCCCTCCTGTTGTGCCATTTTATCTTCTCTGCAGCTGCATTGGGCTCTGATTCTATTGCCATAGTCACTCTGTAGAGGCCTTTCTCTCTCAACAGTATCTCCATCTCTGCTTTCCATTCAAATAAATTAAATGGAGTCAAGATGATCTTCTGAGATTGATCCATAGCTCAGAAATTGTCCCGTCAGTCAGCAGAATGCTCCCAGTCAATGATGTTGAACCTGAAAAACAAATTGGAAGAAGAGAAATCGATCTACAAAGGCTCTGATACCGTGTGGAAATTGAACCCAGGTGTTAGAACAATTACACTCACAACAATTTCCAATTACACATGCAAATTACTCACAAAGGAGACTGAATAATGGAGCAGAACACTAATCTGTATTGAATAAGTGTACAATAGCCAACCCTATAGAGTCATAGGCTGCCACAATAAATAATTACATGAGGGATTCGAATGCATGAAGATTCCATTCGAATCTAGTCAAAAGCAGGCTTACTAAATCTAAGCAAATCCCCCATAGGTGCATAAAGCAGTTTCCAAAACTATCTAGGAGCTCACGAATTGGAAAAATCAATTAGGAAAGATAATAGTGGATGGAAGGACAACTCATACATGCTTTTCAAAGGAGAAAAGAGTGGAGGATGTGGAGGACAAAAAACAAGTTAACTTCACCTAGTCAAACTTTCCCAATTCCCTTAAAACACTGAAAAAGCAGGCAATAAAGAAGAAAAAGCAGACATGCGCTAGGGAGGCTAGGAATAAGGCAAATTTGATTCCAGGAGGTTTCCCAAGCGCTCCTTGACTCAAAATTAGCAAGTTTGACCACTATGGATGTGTAGATGACAACTTGCATAAGGTGGAATATGGAAGCTAGGCAAATAAGACAAAAAATGGATTAATTAATGTCTAAGGTAGCTAACTATGAAATCAGACAAGATGCTGTCCAACGAACTGCTTTAATACAAAATCAGAGGACCAAATGGCATGACAAATTTTTGAAGAAGAAAACTTTTGAAGAAGGTGATTGGGCTCTGTTGTTTGACTCACGGTTTAAACACTTCAAAGGTAAGCTTACCACTAGATGGATGGGACCATATAAAATTGTGACTATTTTTTATAATGGTTCTGTCAAAATAAGGACAATAGATGAAGAACAAGCTACATTTGTGGTGAATGGACACCGATTAAAGGTATATCATAAACCTATTTCTAAACAAGAATTCATTCATAACATGAGTCAGCAATCTGAACTAGAGCTGGTAGGTGAAGAAATGACTTCTTCATCCCCTACTTTCTCGCAATAACATCCAATGAAATTGTTTTTTTGTATATATGTACAGGAGTTTTTTATCAATAGGTTTCTTTTTGAGGATGTAGATATTCTCTTAAGTGAGGCTCAGGATGTTTTAAAAAAAAGGGAAGTCTTTCTGTTACTATTCTTATTTCAGCCATTGATTACTTTTACAAATAATTTTCAAGGACTGTGTTAATTTGAATTAAATTTATGAGTTTCACTGGGTAACTGGAATGCTTGTGTCAAGTAAATAAATGTGTGCTGCTAGGTTTTTCAGACTTGTCCTCTTTATTCATACAAAGACCTATCCACCTGGCACTGCCTCCATTAGTGATTTAAGCTTCAAAAGGGGTTTTTACTTAGGAACTCATGGGTTACTAGTGCCATTTGACTTGGTTTCACACTGGATTGAATGAGGATATTTTTTTTTAAGTGGTAACAACTATGGACCTTGAGTTATTATCCAGACAGGCACCATTATAGAAAAAGGTCTCCAAGACTGAGCAGCCTGTTGATTATTATCTATTGGCTTTCATTATATTAAACACATATATATATATATATATATATATATATATACATTTTTTTTTGTCCATCCACTTCATGACTCTCACTTTGTACAGTTATAGAGGTTAGTTGTTCATTTGGACAAATATTTACAGGCATGTTTCAAGAGCACTCTTCCAATTTTGATACCATCCCACTCCTAGATGGTTTTCAGAGCTGCTCCCCCACTCATCTATGCATAAGCAAATCATAAACTTTATCTTTAAGATGAATTTGGGACAAGGGCCTCTGATAGAAAAAGGGTGTAAGAGGTTAACCCGTCGGGATACTGAACAGGTCTGCCGGCAGCGGGTACCGACCTGTGGTATAAACAAGCAAACCCATCAGGGTACTGAACAGGCCTGTTGGCAATGGGGTATCTTCCTAGGGAAGAAGCTTCTTAGATATTATAGTTACCCCACCGGAGTACTGAACGGGCTTGATGGCAGTGGGTTCTGACTCTGATATCTCTTTTAAAAGCCTCATTTATACTTGTCTGTGTGAACAATGTACCTATGTAAATGTTAAAGAGAGGTCATGTGTGGGTTAAATAAAAATTTAAGGAAACTGTTTGTCAGAGCCAGTTGATAATCATCTTCAGATGCTCTAAATTTTGGTTACCTGATCCTTGCTAGAAGAAAAGGTTTATGCCTTTAGAGTGTACTGGCGTTTACTGATTCAATGAACATAGCTGTGAACCTCAGTATTGGTTTTTCTTTCACTGCTCAAACTGTCTTGTGTGAAGCTGAGTCAAGTTGGCCAGTATACCATTGGATTCCTTTAGTACTCCTCTTGTCTTGTGTTTTAAGGCACATGTTCTGGTGGAAAAATTTCTATATGAATAAAGAGAAAGAAGTCTGTGCTCATGGTTGAAGTTCTGAATACAGGAGTGAGATTGATAAGTCTATGGATTGTATTTAATTCTGTTGTTTTTGTATTGCTAATAAATATTGGTTTCATGACTTAGCTTTGTTTCTGTGTGGCCAGGTGAAGAAGCAAACATGGAATAAGGTAATTGTGCCATGAGCTTGTTGGGGTAAAACAAATTTTCAATCAGTTGTACTTGCCTTTTTCCACTCATACAAGTGGTATATTTGGAGAAAGTTATTTGCTTTAATATCACTACTATGTTGCTAATCATTTTTCACCCTTGTCAGCTTGAAAATACCTTTGTGTCTTAGACTGGCTGAGGTGCCAGATCAAGTGCCGGATGAGGTACCGAAATAAAATTGGGCAATTGATAAATTAAGTGGGGAAGGTAATGAACGTTGGGATAACTTTTAATTGTTATAAACCAAGTGTTTTTGCTTTTGATGTAAGTTTGATGCATTGCGGGATTTACCATAATAATCTTATAATCCATCTAAGTCAATACACTACCTTTCCTTCAAAAATAATTGCATGACATGGACCTTTGGCAACATTTTATTTTTTTTATTATTACTTTTCCATTTCTAATATAATTTATGTCATTAATATGCTTCCATTTAAATTCTTGAACGCCATGGTTAACTTGACATTAGATGTCTTAAGGTTATGGGTTTGTCAAAAATGTGTCCATATCATCATAATCCATTGCAACGTGGGAAGTACGTGCCTTAGCTGACCATGATTTTCTTTGCACGTCCGCCATTATCATTACCACCCTTTGCCATTATTTTTTGGGTTGTTTCCAGTTTTCATCATCGCTGGCGGGAGAAAGATTAATGAATTTTTTTTAATTGTCTTTGAATTAACTCCATGCTCTCTGTTAATTCGTTGTCTCATCTTTTTCCTGGTCTCCACGATGCTCAATCAGCATGAACCCTCTGAGTATGGGCAGTTATTATCCACACCTGAGTTTTTAGCTTGCAAAGAGATGTTTATTAGAGCCGGGTGGCATTATTTATTAACCAAATTACAGGGGCACGATGATGCTGTCTCTCTGCAATTCGCCTTAGGATTTGATGGACACACAGCTAAGGTCGGGTCACTGGAATTTCATGTTACGGAGGAGTCAATTGCACAGGCTACAGGACTTCCACGCATAGGGGATCGTTGGTTTAAGAATTTCCAGCTGCCACGCAAAGACTACGACTGTGTCTTTAAAACCGAATTTTTGGCTGTGAAAGGAGAAAAAGGCTTCTCAAAGCTTTGGGTCAGAGAATAATTTCTCAATTCCTTAATGATCATCACCAAGCTCATTACGTGTGAAGGTCGATTCTCCACCTTCAAAGCCTGTCACTTTTGCCTGCTTGCTCACTTTGAATTCGGTAAGCTCCTTAATTTTCCATTTTATTTCTGGAAGAGCTTGGGTAAGATGGCCTCACAAGTTAGGAAAAACATAGAGAATCCTACTCATATTCCATACCATCATGGGCTTATCAAGATGCTTATTTTAGCTGAGTTGAAGAAGAAGGATCAGGTATGGGAACAATTCATATATGAACTGTCCAATTCCCATCTTAAATCATCCCTGGGTAATGATTTATGTGAGCCTCTTATCCCTGATCTTGTTGACAAAGCATCCTCTGTAAATGTTTCTGAACATCAAACCCATCATACTCAAGAACCAGCTGTCAAGAGCTGTAAGAAGGATGGGCCATCCCATACTAAGAAGTCTCGAGGGTCTAAAGGGCAGCGTGTAAACTCTCAGTCTGGGGAGGAAAAAGGTCAGTCTGGTAATGAAAATTTGCTTGCTTCATCAAATCGAAGATTTACCCGTAGTATGGTTGTTCAAGAGAAGAAGAGGGAATCCAAAGGTAAGGCACTTGTACATGTCCAGTTGTCCTCATCCACTTCTTCTTCTGCCCATGATAATTCCGATTCCCATGGTTCCCATCATCATTCCTCCATACCGAGTCCTGTCAATGAGCCTTCATTGCTAGCATCACCTTCAAAATCTGGTCTGAAGTCTGCTAAATCCCACTGGTCAGATGTTTCAGCTCAGGGAGTTGATTACTTTCGACAGAGAAACTTTAAGTTGACTAAAAAATTACAGGAGTATGTTAGACTGGACCGATTTATCAAGCAGGAAAATGCAATTTTGAAAGCTAAGGTAGCCTCTTTACAAACCTTAGTTGATGACATTACAGGGTCTAATCGCAGTCTTAGGAAACAATTAAAGAAAAAGGACAAACAGTTTGAAAAATTGATTAGTGTACAACAACAAACAGCTCCATCTCCTCCTCAAGTACAAGTCTTGTTTAATACTTCAGCTTCGGTGTTTGGAATTTAACATACAGATTGGTCATCTATTTTGAGATTCAATTTTGTCTGTCTGCACTTTCTTGCATTGGGACATGCAAGGTCTTCAGTCTGGGGGAGATGATGGCCTCCTATTTTTGCTTGTTTAGCACTATATTTTCTAGTTCAACGTTCCATGAAATCAAGTAATAATCAGCTTTATTTAGTGATGTTTTGTGCTTGGTTATGCCTTTTGAAGAGCAACATTGCAAGGTGCTTTGGCAGGTGACTTTTTAATATTTTTCATTGTTTATTTATTATTTTGTTTGGTTTTTATTTATATAATGAAACCTTTAGCTTTTATTTAACAATTGGTCCATTGATAAGTTTTATTTTTCATGCAGGGGCCTTTTGGCTGTTCGACCCAATGCTTGTCTCGTCGCTTAAACGAATATATGTTGACTGAAGCAGAGATTTGGGGGATTTTATTGCCAAATATGATGCCATGTTTGATTTCAAATCACTTCTAGGATGCAGGTGAAGTTATCCAGTGCTGTTTTGTAGCTGTCATTCGCTCAAGGAAACGTTGCCCTAAATCTTCAGCAATATATGGATTCCAGGAAGTTCGAATCCAATCTTTTGGTTCATGTATGCCGAGATAGGTGTAGATTTGTTAGGATGGGGTCGATCCTTGCTCAAAGGTTGATTCATTTCAAGATTCAAGTATAAAATGTAACTTTGAAACCCCGAAGAAAAAAGACATTGCAAACTCTTCTTTTCATTAATAGATCAACAGCTGCATTTATCTTCTTAAGGTTTTAATTCCAGACTTGTAGGCGTTGAAGGCAGGGCCCACCTTCAACTCTGATCATCTATGTATATCATTGTTTTCTTTTGTTATAGGTAAAGTTATATTACATATTTTGAGACTGTTTTCGTGAATGTATGCCAATAGTTTTATTCACTTGTGATTTGGGAATGAGATTAGTGCTTACATGAAACTAGTCGATGTCATTACAATATGTGTGATGAGTTTGATTGTATTCAGTTTGGCTTGTAGGATAAATTTAGCAGAGGAGTGAGAGTAGATTTGAATTTCAGACTTCTTTTATTTCCAGAGTGATACCGATTATTGGATGGTTACAATCCTTGTTTAGAGTCCTTTTAGGGTTGTATTTAAGGAATTTGAAAGAACTTACAATATTTATTGAATTCACAGAGGTTTTGGAGATTTTAGTTTATATAATTTCTAGGGTTTTCCAGATATCATTTCGAATTGGATATATAGGGATTGGAGTTATGCTTTTGTTTACTTCATGATATTGAATGAAATTAAGGAAAAGAATCATAGTTCATTAATAGGTGACAGCATTGTTTCCTAGGGTTCGAATATCAGTCTCGTAGGACATACAAATGAAAGTGAAGTGTGTATTTTCTGAATAGTTCCAATATATTTTTGTGTGCATAGAACACAGGTAGAACGTATTTGTTGTTAGCAGAAGATAGGTTTCATGCTAGTAATTGTTTGTGAGTTATTTAGGATTAAGAAGAGACATCATAAGATTATTTATGGGTGATGATTGCAGTCTTAGATGGAATTTTATGGAGATATAAAACCATTAAGATTGATCCAGCATATTCATCTTGTAGGCAAGTTTGAAACTAGGATTTTCCTTTAATAAATTACTTACTTGCTTGGTTGCTTGTTTTGAAGAATAGATTGATAATTAGTATAGCTTAAGGTTGCTGTAGATTACATTGGATTTGACAAATTTATAGACTGTTAAACAGGGCTCAGCAAGCTGATTCCCTTTCCTTAGGTCAGACCTAATAACTCTTGGCATTGATTATTTAATAGAGTAGTAGTTCCATCAATTACATTTTGTTTCTTTGTCTGTTAGTAAATCAAAATTACTCTAGTCATGAGCCTGAAACCATTTTCCCCTGCACATATGGTGTAGTAACTCAAAGTTTACGTGTCTTGGTTGACAATTAAATTAAGGTAAATTAAACAACAATAATTTTACCCAACATTTTGGCGCCGTTGCCAGGGAGTTGCTCCAAGGTAAGCTGGTATCTTGCTCATTTTTTCACAGCATTTTTAGGTGTGACTAGTTGTTGCAGATTGGAGGAGAAGGGGCGGTAAGATGAGAGGTAAGAACCTGTGCATCTGTTATAACAGGTTCCTTCAAACCCTCCTGTAGCATAGATGTGTGATTGTTTTGTTTTGTTGCTTAGACAAAATCTAGCTATAGTAGCAGTAGATACACTTAGACATTTTTTTTGATCAGTTTTGTTTTCTATTGATTTCTTGACTGTTTCCTTTTGGTATTTGCAGATTGGAGGAGAAGGTACGGTAAGACGAGAGGTAAGAACCTACGCATCTGTTACAACAGGTTCCTTCAAAACCTATCTGTAGCATAGGTATTTTGATTTCTTTTATTAGAAGTTTTTTCATTTTCAGTAATTTTTTTTATGAGACCCAGAGATAGTAAGGGTAGATACATTAAAATTCATTATGATCTTTTTGGAAACAAACCCCCCCCCTCACTAACCCTAGGGATAGGAATATCGGCAACAATATAGAAAGCAAAAACACTCAAAATTCAGTGGAATTAGGGACCAGACCAGAGGGAACTGAGGTTACACTCAGTGAACAGTTACACTCAGTGGATATTCCATAGACCCAACAATCTTCTCCTCCAAAGGAAGATTCCAATTTGGTTGACACAGTGAACATAGAAAGAGTGAATTCCCTTCTCGGACATACTCAGAATTTGGTGGTTTCTCAAGTAGAATCTACCACATATTTACGTTTCAATCTTCAATCTTGGCCTAGGCCAGACCGTTGGGATTTTATTCCATCCCCAAGAAGAGACAGGTTAGGTGTCAATTGGTTTAGGAATCCTCTTGTTATGAGTGATCAGGAAACTGGACACCATATGGAAGGGGAGGGAGAACATGAAGGATGAACTGAAACAACTTTTGGCTTCCCCATTTTGGATCTTGCACGGGATGTCAATATGAAAAATATCCCAGCATCTTCATTACCTACCTTCTATGGGAAAAGTACTGAAGATCCGGACGCCTTTCTATTTGAGTTTGACATCCTGTGTAGGAGTTATAATTATCTACATGATGCACAAAAGTTAAAACTATTTCCAGCCACCCTTAAAGATTCTGTACTTAGGTGGTTTATGGGTCTGGGGGAATCCACCATTCGAAGTTGGGAAGAGATGAAGAGTGCTTTCCTGAAAAAATACCGAGACTACTGTGGACCTAGAGACTCTCAAAACGATATCTTTAAAATGCAACAGCATGAAGAAGAGAGTCTTGAGGATTTCCTAGAACGCTTCTGCTTTGTATTACAGAAGTCTAAGTATAATACCTTACAAGAGGATGCAGTCAGAAATCTTTTTCTAAAAGGGATTCTGGAGGAATATGTGGAAATCCTCAACCTCATGGCATCAGGTGATGTATCTCATAAATCCTTTGAGGAGATTACTGAACTATGTAGAAAATATTCCAAAAGCTCTAGCCAAGGCTGGAAAAAGCACAAGGGAAGGTCCTTCCCGCATTTCTAGGACAGCAGGAACTAGTGGGATCACAAGAATTGAATTGGGGAACTTGTTAGAAAATTTCAAAACTGACATTTTAGGCACCTTGAGCTCCCAATTTGATGCATTGAAAACAAAGAAACGGCAAGAGGAAGAGGACATACCAGCACTACACATATTCTGCCCTAAATGCAGAAAAAGACACCCTTTGAAAGAGTGCCCTCTTAATACTATTTTAGTCTGTGCTCTTTGTTTCGATAAACATTCTACTAATAATTTCCCTTCATTACCAGAATTGCAAGCTTTTTACAAGCTTAATAGTGAACCTATGGATCCATCATATGCATCAAAAAGGCCTCGGCAGCCTAGACCCCAAAACATGTACCCAGAGCCTGTTTTTCCAAACCCTGCATATTACTATCCCATGCAGCAATCTCAGCAGCCATGGAGTCCACAAATGTGGCAGAATTGGCCTTCTCAGCCTACTCAAACCCAACCATGGTAGTAAGGCTGGCGAGGAGAGTCCTATGGGGGACTTCAGGGGCAGTCCTATGGACGAACACAACCAACAGCCCCATTACACACCCCTCCTAGTTACTGTCCAATGCCCCCAAATATGCAACAACTATTACCTGGCTTTACACCACCTGCACTTCCTCCTATACCCCCAGTTCCACAACAGTATCAAAATCCAAACCCACCTCGACCCACGTTGTTTCCAGCTCAACCTATCCCAAACCCTAACAACAGACCATCCCAGCCTCTTCATAATGTTGAAATACAAATGGCCCCAACTTATGTGATCCATTCAGCTCCTATACATGAAATACAATTAAGGTCTGGGAAAACATTAAATAAAACTCCTCTAGCAGTGATTATTCAAGAAAATTCTGGAGAATAAAGTACTGAAGAAATTCTAGAGGAAGAAGAAGTGCAGATTGCTTCAAAAAACACTCAAGTGCTTGGAACTCAAAATTCCCAATCATCTGCTCATCCACAATTGAATAACAACCCCCCTTATCCAGAGAGGTTATTAATAGAGAAGCCCGTGGTTCGTCCGCAGTTTGATTTGGAAAATGAGTTGAAAAATGTTTGTATTAAGATTCCATTACTTCGGGCCATTAGAGACGTTCCTATTTATTCAAAAATGGTAAGGGAATTATGCTTGAAGAAACCTGGTTGAAAACAAAAAGATCCACCCACAATACACGTTATAGGCCAGCTGTCCAATTATATTTCAGACTATCCCTTACCTCCAAAATTTGCAAATCCTGGGAACCTAGTGGTGACCATTTGCATTAATGAGATTCCAATAGGAAATACTTTAGTTGACCTGGGGGCTGCAATTAATGTCATGTCTATGACCACCATGCAGAGACTTCAGTTGTATAATCTCCTCAGACCTACTCCTACCATTTTGGAGTTGGCTGATAGGAGCACAGTTAAACCTGTAGGGGCATTAGATGACATTACTGTCACTGTAGCTTCTTGGGAGTATCCAGTGGATTTTCTAGTACTCCAAACCAAACACCCAATGGGGGAACATCCTGTTATACTAGGTAGGCCCTGGTTAGCCACTGCCAATGCCTTTATAGGTTGTAGAGAAGGTATTTTAACTATATCAAATGGCACTTCTCTACAGAACCTTATTATTTATCCCCCAGCACAGCTTGTATTGGAAAACATGTTATGGTTAGAGAATCCTTACGGAGATGAGGACGTGGAACAACCCTTACTATCTATCAGTCAAACTAGGGGGCTGGAACACCAGATTGAAGATGATATCCTAGATCAATTTATCTCAGCCACTACTAGTATTGAGTTTCCCCAGTCCTTCTCTGACTTAGACCATGTTTTCACAAAAGATTTTCAAGAACAGTACTACCCTTCAACCATCTCATCATTAGTGGTTTTATTCATAGATGAGAAAGTTGGAGCCTCAACCATACCAATGGAGATTAGTCCAGGAAGGTCTTTGTTTATTAATGCAAATCTGTCTCAAGACCAACAAAATCAGTTAGTTAAGTTACTCAAAGCACAGTCTGGGGCATTTGCTTGGATTTATACAGACATGAAAGGCATTCACCCTGACACATGCATCCATCATATTTATACGTAGGAAAACATTAGGCCAGTAAGGAAACCCTAGAGGAGAATGAACCCTGCGCTTAAAGACATTGTGAAGGATGAGTTACAAAAATTGCTTGATGCATATTTTATCTATCCCATTTCTGATAGTAAATGGGTATCTCCGTTGGTGATTGTCCCAAAGAAGGGAGGTAAGTGGATAATATGTGTAGATTTCTGGGAATTAAACAAGGAAACTCTCAGAGACTACTTCCCTCTTCCTTTCATAGACTAGGTCTTGGACACTTTGTCAGGAAAATAGTATTTTTCTTTTCTTGATGGATACAGTGGGTATAACCAAATCAGGATAGCCCAAATAGGAATTACTGCGAGTTGTGCCCAGCAATGGGGTCAATTCCCACTTTGATTTTTAATCCATTACCCACCTTCCATCCTAGCTGACAGGTAATCCACTCACAAATCCTTATAAACCCATTCCAAAAGTAAGAAGTACCAACAATACTGAATGTCCGGCCATGAATCCAATCTTCAAGAGGTATGTTCTTTAAGTATTTATGAACAATAATCCTGCTCCAGATCCCAGTACCAGTAAGTAGATTCCACATACTCTTAAGTCTCAGAGAAATACCAAACCATTCAAGATTCTTGATATCCCAGCCACTAAATTCAATAGGTAAGGAAAGAGTTTCCCAGTTTACCAGATGAGAGTTCTGATGTCCTTCAGAGGAACCCCAGAGAAAGGAGAAAATAAGTTTGTGCAATGCATTTAGTATGGATTTAGGGCATCTAGCCAAAGCAAACCAATAGATAGCCAACCCAGTTAGCACAACTTTAATGAGGACCACTCTGCCACCAAGTGAAAGATACCTGTAAGTCTAGTTCTGAATTTTTCTTTCAAATAAGTTGATCATCCATCTCCAATCCGAGGTGTGGTACCCCAAAGGTTTAAGATGATAGCCCAAGTACTTGAACCCCACAATAATAGGGTCCATCCTGAAAGGAAATATCTCAGCAATTTTTCCCCTGATGTCAGAATCCACATTCTGATAGAGGAAGGAAGATTTTAATGGGCTAACAGACATCCCAGATACCCGACAAAATAAATCAAGAGCACCTTTATAAGTACTCCATTCATCAATAGTGCCAACACCAATAAGAATAACATCATCCATGAAAAACAAGTGCGTTAAGGACAGATGAGGAGAGTATTGATAACCCATAATCAATCCATTGTGATGTGCATCCATTATAATGCGACTAAGGCCCTCCATAATCAAAATGAATAAGAGACCCACTGGCATTGAAGGGTGACCCAAGCTACAATATGGAAACATACGTGAACCACCAATGAAATTCTTGAACCCAATTTTTACCAATAATGTCTATTAGGACCCCACTCCAACAATAAACCATAATACTTTGGAAAATAACCTTGGTGCTATGTCTTAATAGACAATAGGGTCTTGAAATGCTAGTAAGTAATTTTATTTCTGCACATGGAATAAATATGTATTTTCTGGAAGCTAAGTAAGACAACTAACCATAGTCTAATGCCATAAGGAATCGCCATGAAAATAATTATTCTAATGTCACATTCGTGCTAAATAACAACAATAATTCTCCATATCATTTAAATAGTGATCTATACTATAAATTATACATAGGATAAGGGTGGAAAACATTTACAAACAAAGGAGAAATGTTAAAAAGAAAAATAATATGCCACTGGAGAGCTCGAGACTATTAGTCCTTATGGTTATATTTTAAGTGCTTGTAAACTTTATCCTTTATGTGACATTATTTTAAAAAAATAGAGTTTTGAGATGTTACAAGTGGTATCAGATCCGAGGTTACAACACTGTGTGACTTATGGAATCATTCACTTTAATGCAGAATAAGTTTTCTGCATATTGTAAACTAAGAGAAACATTCTTTTTTCACTTTAAGGTAATCCATGACATTGCCAAAAGAAACACAACCAAACTTTACCAAATCAGCTAGGAAATCAAATTTCAATTTCCGGACAACTGCATAATCTAATTATGAGAACTGCAAGAGATAGGGATTAGTTGGAAAGGGATTGGGAAGTAGTATAAAGATAAGAAGAATTGGCAGATAATTTGCAAAATCGATGACAACAACATTAGAAAAAAAACTGAGGGAACAATGAGTGCTGAAATAAATTCCATCCAACAAGGACAACAGGAACCACCCCAATAGGAAGGAGACCTGTGTGTTGAGTTTGAAAATGAACATAAAACCATTACACCCTCAGAACTATTAAAGACTATGCAGATTCTGAAATCCAAACTACAGAGTATTAAGGAAAACAATCTAAAGGATAGGCAAGCCCAACATGAACTCAAAGCAGTATTGCTACAAATTCTGACAAAAATTAAATGAAATCCAACACATACTTCGAGTAATGTGATGGGAAGAACTTATAAGAATGAAAAATATAAGGAAGGAGAAAAATAAAAATCAAGTTCCTCCCATAAAATTTAAAAAAGAATAAGCTACAGCACGGCTCATCTCCATCCTCATCTCCACCTAGATATAGGAAAAATCCTAAACACTCACACATCTCTAAAGTGAAAGGGTAATTCAAAAATATTAAGGCACTAGTCATTGAAGGTGAGTTAGATTCAATAGAAAAGGTTGAGGAATGGTTGCTTGGTATGTATAAATATTTTCATGTCTATGTCTATCAAAGCAAATTAAAAGCTCGTCTAGAAATAAATAATATGAATGGAAAAGTTGCATGATGGTGAAGGGATTTAAAAGACTGTTTAAAGAAAAATACTTATCTGAAAGATTCTATGATAAGAAAATCAAGGAGTTCCATGAGATGAAAATGGGTTCTATAATGATGGATGGGTTGATCACTAAATTGAAATATATAATCTGAATCGAAAATTTGCACAGTGGTGGAGGGATTTAAAAATAACTAAAGGAATAAAAGCAAGTAAGATTGATTGGTCAAAATTTAAAAGACTGTTTAAAGAAAAATACTAATCTAGAAGCTTCTATGATAAGAAAATCAAGGAATCTCACGAGCTGCAAATGGTTTCTATGATGATGGATGGGCTAACCACCAAATTTTTAGAATGACTACACTATGTACCCTACATTAAGGAAGAGAAAATAAAAATTCAAATATTTCTGAGTTGTTTACCAACTTTATTTGCAAACAAAATAGAATTCCATATTCCAAAAACTTTGGATGAGCCCCTGTATAAGGCTAGACTGTGCCATGAGCATAGTAAAAGTATATCAGAAAATAAGGAAAGAAATCGAAATATAAAAAGATTGTATTCATAACAAAGAAAGAAGGGATATAAAATAGCTACTCACAGAAATCAACATAGCAGATTTCCAATAAAAAAAAATACAGAATAAAAAAGCTACTAATAAGAGTGAGTATCAATCAAATATTCTTACTCAAAGTGGTACAAAACCAACTTCTTATACAGGAAACAAAAAAACTCCAAGAACTGTACAATGATTTGAATGTCAAGGGCCTCATTTTATTAGAGATTGTTCAAATTGAAAAAACAAGGTCTTAAACAATTTGCAGGAAGACCTTACAGTGGATGACACAGCTAAAGTACCTCAAATGTATGCAGCATTAGAAAAACACCAAGCAAAATTCCAACCATCTATGACAGAAATAGAAGGTAAAATTTTCATGCATTATGATTCAGTTTTGATTGACCCAGGAGCATGTCGTAGTTACATATCTCCTGTAATAGTAGAAAAATGTAAACTACAGAAGGTTAAATCGCCAAAACCATGGTTGGTGCAGTTAGACACTAGTACAAAAAGAAAGATTTCAGAACTCATCAAAGGTAGTTCATTAAATGTAAATGGAATGGAAACTAGTGCAGACTTAAACATTTTACCTTTGGTTTCCTATGATGTTTTAATTGGGATGGACTCGGTTGAAAAACACCATTTCATTCTAAACTATTTAGAAAATACTTTTACATGTGTCGATGATTTAGGAAATCCCTGTTTGGTGAAGGGAATACCTAGAAAGGATTATGTGAGACCAAACTATGCCCTACAACTTAAGAGGAGTGTTAGAAAAGATTGTAAACTTTATGCAATAATTATTCAAGACTGTAATGAAGAAATACAATAGGAAATGGATTATATTCCAGTTTTATCCAATTTCAAAGATTTGTTTCCAGATGAAATATCCAGACTTCCACCTAAAATGGATCTGGATTTCTTTATAAATTTGGTTCTCGAGGCAGTACCAAAATCCAAATCACCCTATGAGATGAGTGCTCCAAAATTGGTGGAGTTAAGAATTCAACTGCAGGAATTAGTTGAGAAATGATACATTAAGCCAAGTGTATCACCTTGGGGAGCCCCAATTCTCTTTGTGAAAAAGAAAGATGGGACTATGAGAATGAGTATTAATTATCGTCAACTTAATAAAATAACTATAAATAATAAATACCCACTTCCTAGAATTGATGACTTGTTTGATCAAGTCAGAAAGGATATAATATTCTCCAAGATAGATTTAAAATCAAGATATCACGAAGTGAGGATTCAAGAAGAGGATATTTCAAAAACTGCCTTCAGAACTAGATACAGACATTATGAATTTGTGGTAATTCCTTTGGTCTGACAAATGCACCTTCAAATTTCATGTGTTTGATAAACCGCGTCTTTAGCCAGTACTTAGACAAGTTTGTTTTAGTGTACATAGATGACATTATTATCTACTCAAAGAATGAACAAGAGCGCGTTGAAAATTTGAAGATAGTTTTACAAACCCTGCGAGAACACCAGCTCTATGCCAAATTCTCTAAATGTGATTTCTTCAAGAAAGAAATTCAGTACCTTGGATAGATTATATATGAAGAAGGAATAGCAGTAGATCCCAAAAAGATCACGTCGATAATGAAATGGACTACCCCGCAGAATGTCTCAAATGTAAGATCCTTCATGGGGTTAACTAGATACTGTTGAAAGTTCATAGAATTGTTTTCTAAAATAGCTCGCCCTATTAATTCTTTGCAAAAGAAGGAAGTTAAATTCATTTGGAATGAAAAGTGTGAGGTTAGTTTCAGAAAAATTAAAGAATTGCTAACAAGATCACCTATGTTAAAAGTAGTTGGCATGGATAAATATTTTGTAGTATGTACTAACGCGTGCAAGGAAGGTTCAAGGGGTGTATTGTTACAGGATGACCATGTAATTGCATACGAATTTCGAAAACGAAAAGATGGTGAGAAAAAATACGCAACTCATAACTTGGAATTGGCTACAATCATACATGCCCCAAGGATGTGAAGACACTACCTTATGGGAAAGAATTGTTTGCTAAAAAATGATAATGTCAGTCTGAAATATATTTTTTAACATCCTAACTTAAATCCTAGGTAAGCACGATGGTTAGTCTTTATTAGTGAATATGATTTTGATTTAAGACATATAAAAGGTAGAGAAAATAAGGTTCTAGATTCCTTGAGTAGGCGATTCCACCTTCTTCACGAAATTTCCTTGAGTACAACATAAGAAAATTTGAAACAAGAAATTAGAACAATAGTGTAAAATAATCCATTTTATGTTGAAATTAGAACAAAATTGCAGAAAAAGCAATAAGGAACCATAACAACAAGGATATTTAATTGATGGAAAAGGGTATCTTTGGCAAACAGCAGGTTTTACATTCCTGAAAAATCAAATATCTGACATCTTATTTTAACAAAATTTCATAAGAAACCATATTCAGGACACCCTGGATATCAAAAGATGACTACAACAATCCTGGGAAACTTTATTTTTAACCAAAACTCAAAATTGATATCGTTGATTTCATAACTAGATCTTTGGAATGTCAACAAATTAAAATTGAACGTCAACATCCTGCTGGTTTGTTACAACCCTTACCTGTACAAGGGTGGAAATGGGAAGTAATCAGTATGGATTTCATAACATGTTTTAAAAAGCATAAAACAAACTGACTCTATCATGGTAGTGGTAGATAAGATATCAAAATATACACACTTCATTCCAGTAAAATAAACTTATAAATCAATTAACATCGCTGAAATTTTTCTGCGAGAAATTTTTAGATTGCATGGAATCCCAAAAGCAATCATATCTGACATAGATTCTAAATTTACATGTAATTTTTGGAGGACTTTATTTTCAGGCTTAGATACTCAATTGAGCTTTAGCACCACCTACCATCCACAAAATGATGAACAGAAAGAATGTTTTAACCAAATTCTTGAATACATTTTAAGAATGTATGTTATGCAAAATCCTTCAAAATGGGAGGATTATATGCATTTGGTAGAATTTGCTTATAACAATGGTTATCGGACCTCTACTAAGATGTCACCTTTTGAAGTTTTATATGGAAAAAATGTAGAACCTCGGTTACTTGGGATGACCCACTGGAAAGGATTATGTTAGGACCTGATTTGCTCAAATATTTGGAAAACTTGGTTAACATGGTAAAGCATAATTTAAAAGAAGCTCAGGATCGAAAAAAAAGAGTTATGTCGATAAATTTCGTAGAGAAGAGTATAAGGTAGGTGATCATGTGTACCAAAAGTTCAAAGAAAAAATAAACACACTCAGATTTGGCAAAAGCATCAAGGTGCCCCTGAGATATTGTGGACCTTTTGAAATTTTGACAAAAATAGGCCCAGTTGCATACCAGCTGGACTTACCATCTCACATTAAAGTCCATGATTTATTCCATGTATCTCTTTTAAATAAATATGTATATGATTCTAAACATATTATTGATTGGAATCTATTGCAGGTGGAACCAGAAGGATAATTTCTTCTAGAACAAGAATGTATTCTGGACTAGAGACAAACACGCCTTAGGAACAAAGTTATCACTCGGGTGAAGCTGCAATGGAATCACTTCAGACCTGAAGAAGCTACATGGGGAAAGGAGAAGGTTATGATAGAGACCTATCATTTTATATTATGATGAGTAAACACCGAGACAATGTTGTTTTTAGGACGGGCGGGATGTAACATCCTAAAAGTTATCCCCTAAGACATATCATTTATATAAAAACTATGTTTTGATTAAGTCATAGGATTTGAACCTATGAGTGATGCAAGGCATCATGAACTACGATAGTTTATGAAAGAAAAGCGAAAGTTTATTTGCTTAAAACTTCTACCAACTTGATATGGGACAAATAGTTTAAAAAGGGGACCAAGCTTATTAGGGGTCTAAGAATTATGAGAGTAATTGAAGTTTAAAAATCATTAAAAATAAATAAAGATAATGATAATCAAGAATTTAAAGAATTGTGAGGAAATAAAAAGAAAAACCCTAACTTCTTCCTAATCCTAGAACTTCTTTCTTATTTTACTAAACTTCTTCATTTTTTTTGCTATGATCATTCTGACTGAAAATACTCCTCTTCTCCTTCTTCTTCGAATTTCTTCTATGATCATAATTTCTGATCCAGAAATAGAGAGAAATCCCTCCTTTAAAAGAATTTTATAAAAAAAATAAGAATGAATGGTAGATCAAGGAGCATGTACAAAGGCATGGCTACCTACTTGCCACAAAAGGTCTATCTTGGATTTCCATTTGAGTACTTAGAGTTATTTAATTCCATATGCGTGGACAGGAAAGGGAAATTCTTGAAAGAGGAATCTTTTGCATATAAGAAAATCCAGAATGTTGAGTAAAGGGAACCTAATGGCAACATTTACTTAAGGACAAGAAATTCACATCAAACAACCCTAAGTCTAGATTACTAATAATCTTGGTTCATCTTGGGGGTGATGTCTACAAGGGTTGAAAGACTTATGAACAGTTCCAGTATCTATGGTAGGGTGGAGCTAGATAGTCCCATATCAAGTTGCCTGAAGTTTTCAGATAAGTTTATTTAATTTTAGTTTTCCTTTATTCGTAATATTATTTTAATGTACCAATCTAAACTTCCTGAATGAGTTAATTAGGTTTGAATAAAGGAAGAAGTATTATTTATCAGTTATTCTCCTAGTTATTAAACAACTTGTTTGGAATGTAAAGGAAAAAATTACTTTTCTAGGCTATAACATAGCTAGGTTTTGAAAGTTTCTAATAGCCTCATCATTCTACAGTTCTTTCTATTATAATATTTTTCATGTTTAAAAATATATAACTGTAGCAGAGATAAAAATATATATATAGTAAGAATAACTCTGCAAGCTTGATCTTCCTTGAGACATGAACCCTCGCAATCTTTGGATAAGTCCCAAGTTTGGTGGCTTATCCAAAGAGAGTTGAATTCCCAAACCCTCCCACCAAGCAGCTAGTCCATAACTGCAAACTAGGTTCGGATTTTACCTACAAGCATTGTAAATGATGTATTGTAACCCACAAGAGTTAAATATTTTATAAATAAAATAATTAGCAATCATTACCGAAGGAAAATTTACCTTAGGGTTGTTGAACAGAACCAGGATGGGTTCAAACTCTTCCTACCATCGAATCCACAACCACACATAGAAGAAAAACACAACATCAAAGTTGTAACTAGATACCCTAACAGTCGATCATTTGAACAAAATGTTGAAAGGAAAGTCAAACTCTGATGAGATGAAGACAATGCCGAACATTTACATTACAACCTTGACAAAATCTAATAGAATTTCATATTGGCTATCAAATTATTTAAATGGGATGAAGCCATAAGAGCCAAACCCTGGCATGGGAGAGCCAAAACCCTAACTCGATAATGAGCCTTGAAAAACCCACTAACAAATGAAAAGGGGAAACTTTGTCACATTTAATGAGGAAAGTACCACAAATAAATACACCAACTTGGATTGGAATCCAATGCGCATGTTAACCACATGTCCAACACTACATTGGTGGTTGGATGAATTACGTGTCACCTTATGGAGCCACGCAAACATTGTCATAGTGAGATAATTCCATCGAAATTACATTGCAAGCGATGGAGGGTGACCTCAACTACCATATGGAAACATACGCAAACCACCAATGAAAGTATTGACCCTTATTTTTACCAATAATTCCTGCTAGGACTCCACTCCAACATTAAACCATAATACTTTGTAAAATAACCTTGGTGCTATAGGTTAATAGACAATAGGGTCTTGAAATGCTAGTAAGTAATGTCATCTCTCCACATAGAATAAATATGTATTCTCTGGAAGCTATGTAAGCCAACCAACCATAGTATAATGCCATAATGAATCCCCATGAAAATGATGATTCTAATGTCACATTCATGCTAAAAAAAGACAATAATTCTCCATATCATTTAAATAGTGATCTATACTATAAATTATACATAGGATAAGGGTGGAAAACATTTACAAACAAAGGAGAAATGTTAAAAAGAAAAATAAGATGCCATTGGAGAGGTTGAGACTATTAGTCCTTATGGTTATATTATAAGTTCTTGTAAATTTTATCCTTTATGTGAAATTATTTTAAGAATTTATTTTTACAGTTTTGAGATGTTACAATGAAAGAACACAAAAATCATTTGGAAGAGGCTTTTGAAGCGTTGCGGGAGAACAAGCTATACTTGAACAAATCCAAGTGTGTGTTTGGACAAGAGGATATCTCATTCCTTGGTCATAGAGTTTGACAAGGAAATGTTCGCATGGACGACAAGAAAGTTGCGACCATCCAGGACTGGCAGGAACCCATGACAGTACAAGAAGAGCTTCCTTGGCTTGGAAAACTATTACCGTAGGTTTTTGGAAGGTTAATCTAAGGTAGTCATGCCTCTTATTGAGTTGCTAAAGAAGGATCAATCTTGGAAGTGGTTTTAGAAGTTCCAAGAGGCATTTGACAAACTCAAGCACAGGTTTGCAACCGCTCTGATGCTAAGGTTACCTGACTTCGAGAAAGAATTCAAAGTGCATACAGATATGTATTTAATCTCTATTGGAGGATTGTTGATGCAGGAAGGTCATCCAGTGGTGTAAGAAAGTCGAAAGCTCTAGGATCAAGAAATAATGTACTCGGTTCATGAAAACAAAATGACATGGTGGTGCATTTCTTGATGGTTTGGTGACATTATTTTTTGGGGAAATCATTCGTGGTAAATACAAACGATGTAGAAACACCTTCAGTCGTATCACCTGGTCTTCCATGTGAGTCAGTTGTGGAAGCGTTGAGCTGACCATGAAGAACCGAAGATAAAAGCTCTTGCAACGATTGTTGATAGATTAGATCGAGAGGTAAAATCAATTTTGGGGAATCAGTTCAACAGACGTGGCGAGGACTCACAATTAGAGTAATTTATTAAATGGAAAAACTTACCAGACGAGGAGAATAGTTGGGAGTGGAACTACTCTCTATGAAAGTCACAAGACCTCATCAGAGCGTTCGAAGAACAACACAGACTTCCACATTGTCACAACCCACGGAAGAAGCGTCGTCGGTATGGTGACCAGTCAGGTGGGGGATGCTGTAATGGCCCCCTCCCGAAGTACACTTGAAGTGTGTGGGAAGATGTGGCGTATCGACTAGGTGGGGGGCACTCCCAAATGAAGGGTTGCAAGGCATGCCAAGATACGATACACCATTATGAAGGGCGTTCAATACTCTACATCCAGTAGAGCATTTAATGCGACGGCGGTCGCACTGTCCGCCATCGGATCTCACTCCGTTGGTCGCATTGTCCGCCATCGGATCTCACTCCATTGGTCGCACTGTCCACCGTCGGATCTCACTTTGGAGTGAGATCCGACGGCGGACAGTGCAACCGCCGTCGCATTAAATGCTCTACCGCATGTAGAGTATTTGTTGAAGGACTTCCTGGAAGGACGCTCTAAGACCAGTAATCTTGGAAAGTGGGCGCATGGGTTCCTGAAATATGGGCGCTAAGTGGACAGGATGATCAAAGTTAACAACACCGTCGGAGAGAGTTAGCGTTCGAAGAACCAATGGATGGGCGCTTGGATGGGTGATGTCCCTTACTTGGGCTAAAATCAACCTAACTTACAGGAGCACTTGCTGGAGCATGCGTTGAGTGAGCATGTGACCACACTTGGGTCACACATGTCTCATATAAATTCACTTCACAAGGTTTGCTTAAGAACAAGAAAAGAAAGTCACGACAGAGACACACAGAGGTTCACACGGTTTAGCAAAGGAAGGATTCAATGAGTCGGGCACCTACGAGGGATGACTCTCTTCTATTCAATGTAATTGTGTAGGCATGGTAGCTTGTTTGGGCACATTACTGGAGCTCTATCGGTCTTGACATCTCCATTTTGAGGTAACCTTCATTTTTATTAATAAAAATACTTTTGTGCTCTGCGATTTGGAAACCCCACCATTTGCTCTTGTGTTCATTTATCTGTGGTATATGCATGTTAAATGATAAAGTGTTAATAAGAGAAAGTGTTAATGAAAACGCTTCAATGGAATTGGTTGGTGTATTCTGTTGGTTAGCCTCTAGGTTGGCCAAGCCCCCAGAGCGCTCCTGGGTAGTGTCGCGCATGATTACTAATGAGCATATTCCGCGTTGGCGAGTGCTGTGACAATATACCCCATGTTATATCAATACTAATTGTTGCAATGGAACCAACAATGATTTTCAAACTAGAGGTAGGTCGAATATTGAAACAAGAGTTGGAATTTGATGGGCATATGTATGTCATGAGGCAATTTTCCCATCAAATACTCCTAAAAGATTTAACAAACAATCTCAAATGAGAGGGAAAGCAATTCTCTAGCATGTATTTTTTACGGTCGATTTTTTTTCAAACCATCATTAATTTTTATAAATAAGCCTATTAAAATATGTGCAGCCTAGATAAGTGGCATGGGGTAGGTGGTTGTTATTATATATGTAATAATGGAGATTTCTCTTCCGCTTGATTGAAACTTTCCCACTTGATTGAAGAGTAGGTGGGTGAGTTTGTCTTCAATGGGGATGTATTTGTTTTCATTCTATTTCTTCTTTCTTTCTTATATTTTCCTAGCGTTGTCTCAATATGGGGTCATGCTTTTCATTTCAATCCCTTTCCCTAGCCTTTATTCCCTTCCTTCAAAGGATATGTAATTTTTCAAGTCCGAAAGCACAACTCCTAGAGAGACATGCGTACAATTTTAGGAGGAGAAGTATGTTTTAAACTCTGTTAACGAAGGAAATAACCCAACCACCCACCAAGCATCAACCATTCATCAACTACCAAATTTACCAAGCATCACTATGCTTGGTTTTCATTTATGGGCCTCAAAATTTAGAAACACCTACTAAATTTAAACACACATATCTCTAGAAAGTATGAAAGTGCTCTCCTTTGGTTGCCACTATTAATTCTAGTAAGATGTTATTTTCTATTTTTTTTTTAAATTTCATAATAATCTAAAAATAAAATTCTATGAAACTATTATGTTCTTTTTCTTAAACATGAAATTATTTTTGTTATTTTGATATGGGCACTTATGACTAGAAAAAGGAATGGAAATAGGTTTTATACTATTCTTAACTCTCTCCCACAAAAACACATTGAGAATAAAATTGAACCCCATGGTTGTCAATTTGAATGACAAAATTTTATCACATATCTAGCTCTATATTCAAGATATCAAATGTAATAATCACATGCTCAATATGAAGATAAGTGTAATAAAAAAATGCTCATTATGATGTTTGAGTGAAAATGTGCAAAATAATAATAATAATAATAACTACAAGGAATTTTTATATATTCAAATATTATATCAAATTATATTATATAAGTTCGTATTATTCCATTTTTATATAATTAAAATAAAATGAACTATCTATATTAGAAAACTAAATGCTCTCTGCTATGAATGAAGCAAAACACAAGAAATTTATTTTATCGAATTCTCATGAGTGTGCATCATGGATAATACATAAACAACTCCACCTCCATGAAAGATTTGTTGCATCTTGACTTTTCCATATGTGCAAGTTTGCTTTTAGTAATAGTTGAGGAATCTAAAACAATCCATACCAAGAAAAAACAACTTTATTAAACTTCTTTTGACAGAGGAAGAAGAGGACCTCATACTACAATATTGATTGCAATGTGTTTTTTAAATGAATCACCTCTACAAAGGAAATATTATATTTATCTTGCCTTTCAACTCAATCCCTATTGCTGAAGTATTCCTTTGGAACAAAATGTCACAATTTCAATTATACCATTGACACAACATGTTAACATTACAAAATTTGATATGTTGCATTACATTTTCCTAAGTTGATCACTCAATTTAATTCAAATGTGTAATTCCGACACATGGTACTTTTAAGTTGTTTGTATCATTGTTTATAGGTTTTTTGTTCCACCCCATATGCAACGATGTCAATTTATAAAAACATGATTAATGAAAAACATTGGTAAATGAGTATATTGTTTTCTTTTAATTGGAAATTAAACTTCATAATACAACATATCTTTTACTTGAAAAAAAATTACTCTGAAGAGAAAGAGAAAAGTTCAAAACGTAGTTTAAAAAAAAGGTCTGAAAAGTAGAAAGCAAAGCTATCAAAATGTCAAAAAAATAAAGAAATAAAATAAAAATAAAAATTACGCCAAAGGCGTTAAACAATGGATACGTAGTCTCCCAGATTCCTCGTTTCTTTAAAGAATGGAATTTGGACACGTGTCTCGTCGGTTTGGCAAATGGAAGTTGGATAGGTGTTTTGTTAAGTCGATTTCTATGCAGGATTATTACCTATGTTTGTTACTTAAGGGCTCATCCTGCGCGTGTTTGGACAGTTGGACAGGTGTCTCACGTGTTTTGAAAGGGGTTCTATCAACTGGGTTTCGATGCCTGCTTATTACCTCTGTTTGTTGCTTGAGGGTCTGTCTTGCGCTTGTTCAGGAAGTTGGACAAGTATCTTACGTGTTTTGAGAGGGGTTCTGTTAACTAAGTTTCGATGCAGGATTATTACCTTTGTTTGCTGCTTGAGGGTCCGTCCTACGCATGTTCGGGAAGTTGGAAAGGTGTCTCACGTGTTTTGATAGCGGTTCTGTTAAGTGGGTTTTGATGCAGGATTATTTCATAACCTTTGTTTGTTGATTGAAATTATGTCCTATGCATGTTTGGGCAATTGGACAGGTGTCTCAAGTGTTTTTATAGGGGTTATTTTAACTTGGTTTTGATCCATCCATACTTGGTAAACTGAATGTAGTTTTCTCATTTGTTGCTTCACGGTCTGTCCTGCACATGACTGGAATGATAGCCTTCAGGATTCAGGATTGATAGGTCGAGGAACAGTTTTTGGACAAATGTATTGCGTGTTTTGACTGGTTTTTTCTTAATTCAGTTTTTATGCAACTTTATTTGGTAACCTGGGTATGTTTTTCCCGTTTGCTGCTTCACGGTCTGTCCTACGCAATGTTGGATTGATAGCCCAATGATTTTCGATCATAAAGATTTCACAATTAACAGGTCAGGGAATGGATTTTGGAGAGATGTTTTTTGTGTTTTGACCGGTGTTTTGAGTGTCGCCCTAAACATCCCGTCCTTTGCATGGCTAGATTGATAGCCTTATCTCCTCACAGATTGTTTTGATGCACGTTTACTGCTCAATTCTGGTTTTTTTGGCACACGCCTGGATTGATAGCCCTATCTTTCCTGTCAGTGTCCTTCACTGTAGTGTTCTTCCTTCTTTGATTACATGGCTGGAACATTTGTATTTCTCTGCAAATTGGGAATACCCAATTATCTGCAAATTGGGCATACCCATTGGGAAGGTTTCACACCGAGGGTTTTGCGAAGGTTTCACGCCGAGGGTTTTGTGAAGGTTTCACGTCGAGGGATTTTCAACCAAGTGCATTATGTTTATGATTAGGGTTTGTGGGGTCACTCTAGTCACTTGTTTTTTCACCGCCGCTTGGGTCAATGAAGAACACACCGTTGATGTCCCTTCATCGACGTCAATGCTCTCCCTCAATGCTCCATCCATGCAACAAAGTTGGTCTTTTCGTTCAAAAATGGTCCTCGTTCTTAACTATGGCTTATCTTATGAGGATTTGGAAGATCTTTTCAAAATATTTAGTTCATTGGGTTTGCTGCTGCATCTCCTTTACTTTGCATCATTTATACAAAGCCTTTGGTAACCAATATTTGCTACTATTTGCTTTGTTTTTTTTGTATTTCTTTTGTTGGTCTTTGTTTACACTAGAGGTTTTGCAACAGAGGTTTTTCCACTTGGTCAAATTCACAAGTATTATTTCACCCTGCTTAACTGTTTTCGGCATTCCTTGTATTAGCAAAACATTTGCTTGTTATTTGTGTGCCTTTGAATTGAGATTTTTTTGCAATGGGAATTTTAATCCTGAAGTTTTTAATCTTAGTATTTAATTACGATTGTGCAACTGTGATTTATAGAATCTCTGTAATTATTTTAAAATAAATATACATTATCTTACATGCATTTGACTGTGGAATTATTGCTAGCGTGAATTACTATATGTTTACTATCAAATTGAGGGTTTCATTTTCCAAATTGTTTATAAATGTTGTTTTGAAATGGGTATGAGTAGTTTTAAAACATGGTATTTAGTCTACTAGAGGAAACTCTAATTTTTTGGAACATAGATTAACCTTATAGTTTGCTTAATCTCTTCAATTGTTGTTGCAATTTTTGTTTGACCTTTTATTGCTTTCTTTATAGCAGATGTCTGCTTCTGAAGAAACTTTCTCATTTAAACAATTCTACCTTCTAAATATATATTTTCTCACTTAAGAGTTAGATTAGGCAGATCCACATTTTCCCATTTTCTTTGACTACAAATCTATCCTTCATAACTTCATTCCAAACATGGTCTGCATAATTAGTTTATCTGGGAGCGATAAATCTTGTTAGGACATCAATGAATTTCCATATTAGATCTCTATTCACCCCCCTACAATAGAGTCAATCTGTACACATCATGTGATGCCCGAATATCATACATCTATTTCTTCAAGGTATCCCTAAACATTATTGTACTTAAAATTGTAATTTATCACCTTGCTTGCAATGTTCATTTTCATTAGCAAACTCTCGGTCTGCAAAAGCTGTTTTTGCATCTAAAACATCCTCCATCCATGCAGTCCATTTTCTCAATCATAAAATTGCATTAGCTGTGCATCAAAACAAGTTGATATAAGATGGGGTTGTCAATCCATCTTTCTACATGCCTAACTGTAGAAACCTTTAAAATTAAATATCAACATTCTTTCCATGTTTTGGCTAATGAAATTAGAAGCATATTTTTAAACATTATTGCACTTAAAATTGTGTTCTATCACCTTGCCTGCAATGTTCATTTTCATTAGCAAACACACGATCTGCAAAGGTTGCAATGTTCATTTTAATTAGCAAACAACTGATCTACAAAAGTTGCTTCTGCATCCAAAACATGATCCATCCATGAAAACCATTTTCTAAATCATAGAATTGCATCAGTTGTGCATCAATACAAGATGATATGAGATGGGTTTTTCAATCCATCTTTGTGCATGCCTGACTGTGGAAATATTTAAAATTAAATATCATCGTGCTTGCCATGTTTTCACTAATGAAATTAGCAGAATATTTTTTTTGGTCCAATGGGGAAGCCACAATAATGTTGCCAAATAAGGCTACATCAAAACTCAGTTAACAAAACACCTACCATATAAACAGGAGACATGTGCCCAAATGACTCTCCTCATATCGCCTAGGAATCTTGGAGACTTGATCTCAATTGTTTCATCCAAGTGCTTCATCCTTGTTTAACCTCAATAATAAGTATAGGAATTCCCTTCAAAGAATATTATATGTCTTGGTCATGAGAAAAATAGTACCTTCCCTTATGATAGTTACCTTATAGAATTGTCAAGCAGTCTTATTTTCACTATCAGGTTACGAAATAAGCTTGCATCAAAACCTAGTTAACAAAATAGTTTCCAATCAACATGAGCCATTTGTCCCTGAGAAAATTTCCATACTTTTAATGAATCTTGGAGACTTGATCTCCATTGTTTCATTGAAGTATTTCATCATTTTTTAACCTCAAATGAGGAATGCACTGTTTAAGAAGTATCTTAAAATCAATAAGTTGTCCCATAAGACTTTGCTTCAAAGAATCCGCTATGTCTTGATCATGAGAAAAATAGTGCCTACCCTTATCATAGTTTTCTTATAGATCCAAATAAGGTTGCATCAAAACCCAATTAACAAAACACCAGCCAAAAACGCAAAACATTTGTCCAAAATCCATTTCCCGACCTGTCAATCCTGAACACTGTAAGATCGAAATTCACTCGAGCTATCAATCTAGACGTGCACTGGATGGACTGTAAAGCAGCAAATGGGAAAATTACATCAACTTACCATTCCAAGCTGCATAATTTTATGGAACATATTATTCCTATAGTTTCCCTTGACTCTGCAATTAATGTTGCAATGTTTGTTGGATCTTTATTGGGCTTCTTTGGATCAGTTGCTTTCTTCTTAAGGAACTTCCTCATTCAAAAATTTGGACCTTCTAAATATTTATTGGCTCTAAGAAGAGTAGCATCTGACATTTCCACACTTGGATACCTTGCTCTGATTTCAAGTCCATCATTCTTTATAACTTTCTTCCAAATATGTTCTACATCGTGCGGACATCTCATATAACCATGTCAAAACACACAAGACAACTAGACAAATATCCATTTGTTGGATTTCCAATCCAGCCATTTGTAAGATGGGCCTTGAAGCCTGTAAAATCGAAAATCACTGGCCTTGTCATGTTTTTACTCACGAAAGCAAACTCAAACATGTTTTATAGAAAATAGGAAAGCCACACTAATATAATAATAAAAAAATTAATGTTGCATCAAAACCAAGCTAAAAAACAAATCTCTCAATTTGCATGCATATTGCAAATTGTTTATATCCCATCTGCTATAACAAAAACTACAACAAGTCCTACCTACTTGCTTAAGAAGTCAAAAATTTGTTCACTTCAAGTTCTAAATATGAGCATGTTTGCCATGTTTTGAATGACGAAATTAGCGGCATATTAATTTTGGTTCTATTGGGGAAGCCACGCTCATGTTACCAAAGTAAGCCTGCATTAAAACTAAGTTAATAAAATAGATGTCAAATAGACGGGAGACATATGCCCAAATCTCAGTCTCCATACTGTCAAGGAATATTGGAGACTTGATCTCAATTGTTTCATCCTTGTTTAACCTCAATAATAAGTATATAAATTCCCTTCAAAGTATTTGACATGTCTTGGTCATGAGCAAAATAGTGCCTGCCCTTATCATAGTTTTCTTAGAGATTTTTCAAGCATTCTTATTTTTACTACGAGGTTACGAAATAGGCTTGTATCAAAACCCAGTTAACAAAACACCTGCCAACCAAAATTAGCCATTTGTCCCTAAGACACTTTCCATACTTATAAGGAATCTTGGAGACTTAATCTCCATTGTTGCATCCAAGTATGCCATCATTTATTAACCTCAAAAAAGGAATAAACTATTTAAGAAAGTATTTTAAAATCAATAAGTTGGCCAATAATATTTTGCTTCAAAGAATTTGCAATGTCTTGATCTTGAGAAAAAAGAGTTCCTACCCATATCATAGTTTGCTTATAGATACAAATAAGGATGCATCAAAACCCAATTAACAAAACTCCAACCAAAACACGTAAACCATTTGGCCAAAAGTCAGTCCTCGGGATATCAATCTAGACATGTGCAGGATGGACCATCAATCAGCAAACGGGAAAACCATACTTAGCTTACCATTCCAACCTGCATAGTTTTATGGAGTATATGTTATTCCAATAGTTTTCGTTGACTCTGCAATTTTTGTTGCAATCTTTGTTGGATCTTTATTGGGATTATTTAGAGCAACTGCTTGCTTTTGAAGGAACTTCCTCACTTAAATAAGTGTACCTTCTAAATATTTAATGGCTTTATGAAGAGTAGCATATAACATTTCGACACTTGTCCACCCTGCTCTGATTGCATGTCCATCCTTCTTTATAACTTTCATCCAAATATGTTCTACATAGTGAAGACATATCATACAACCACGTCAAAACACACAAGACATGTTCCCAAAAAACCATTTGTCGGTTTTCCAATATTGAATACTGAAGGTTATCAATCAAGGCGTGTGCATGACGGACCATGAGCTAACAAATAGGAAAACCACACCCAATTTACCAAATATGGATGCATCAAAACCCAATTAATAGAAATCCTATGAAAACATGTGAGACACCTGTCCAACTACCTAAACAAACATCGGATGGACCCTCAAACAACAAATGGAGGTTACAAAATAAGTTCGCATCAAAACCCAATTAACAAAATCCCTCTTAAAATTTGTAGAGAAATAAGTATGAATAATTTGAAAAGAAGTACAAATGCTCCATCTGTGCAATCAAAGAAGGAAGAACATTGCAGTGGAGGACACTGATAGGAGAGATGGGGATGTCAATCTAGGCATTCAAAAAAAAATGAACTTGAGTAGCAAACGTGCATCAAAACAAGCTTCCAGGAGATAAGGCTATCAATACAACTATGCACAGGACGAGCCTTTTAAGGTCACACTCAAAACACCAACCAAAACATGAAAAAGATCTTACCAAAATCCATTGGACGGCTTGTCAATTGTGAAGCTTCTATGATTGAAAATCACCCCAATTTCATTTCACAAAAGGGATTTTCACATCCAGGCCTTCAAGCGCTTTAAGAATTGTTTCATCCTTCTTTTATCTCAACAAAATTCATGCAAGTTTTAAGAAATATCTTACAATCAACAAGTTTTCCAATAGGACATTCCTTCAAAAGAAACTTAAATGTCTTGGTCACAAATAAAATAGTGACTGCCCTTATCATACTTTTCTTGGAGAATGTTCAAGCATTCTTCTTTCCAAGCTTCATGTTTTGTTGGATCATAGATTAATCCTTAATCCTATAAGATCGAAAATCACCTGGGTTGTTAATGCAGAATGGACCCTTAAGCATCAAATGGGTTTTGCAACGGGAAATCCACACTCAAGTTACCAAATAACGATGCATCAAAACCAAGTTAAGCAAACACATGTCAAAACACACGAGACACGTTCAAATATCATTTGCTAGACCAATGACACACCTGTCCAAATGCCATTTGACACACCATTGGCTTTGACTATTAAATTGTTGCTACATTTTTTTTTACATTTCTTGGCCTCCTTTGGCACAGATGTATACTTCTAAATAAAGTTCCCCACTTTAGAAAATGTTCCACCCAATTATTTATTGCCTCACTCCATATTACTATCAGGTTGATCCACATTTGACCATTTTGCTTTGCCTGCAAATCCATTTTTCGTTGAAACTTTGTTCCAACACCTTCTTTGTGTTGTTAGGACATCCAGGAGAGATTATTCTTGTTTGAAAAAACATGAATCTCAATATTTAGTTTCTACTTACCTGCCTAAATCAGAGAACAACTTATACTCTTCCCAAGTTGCCCACCTGTCATAGGACCTTATCTTTAAGGCCTACCTAAGCAATGTTGCATTGTCATTTTGTTATTACAACATTACTGCAATGTTGAGTTTCATTACCAAATACCTGATCTTCAAACACTAACGTATAATCTTCCCTTAAATATTCTTTGCATAAAAAAATATCCATCCATGCAAGCTCTTTTGTCAATCATAAATTTGCAACAATTCCAATCTCAGACACACAAATTGCCATCAAACCATGGCATCGCTTGCATCAGCCATATATAATCATTTTGCGGCTGAAAATAAGTCTTTTATTCCCTGTTTTAGTGACTTTACAATTCCACCAGCTTTTGACAGTCTTTCTGAATTAGGCATAAGATTTCCATTGCATCTAAATGCACCATATATAATTGTTTTGCGTCTAAAGAGAAGTCTAATATTATCTTTTGTAGCGATTTGAAAGTTCCTGCAGAAATTTGACATTTCTATTGAATTAAGCATAAGATGTCCATTGCATATAAATAGATGTGGCCATTTTCCCTTGGGAAATATGGAAAAATGTGGGATTATTCAAGATGCTTCTACAAAAAAAACCTCATGCACCCATACAACATTTTTTGTCGCTCATAGAATTTCAGCATTCCCAATGTCATACACAACATTTGTTATCAATACATGGCATCATGATTCATAAATATTCCAATCAAAACATAAACGTTTTAGTTGTTCTTTATTGTTTCTTTCAATTGCAATGTGTTTGGTGGGAATTCAAAAGTTATGTTGGCCAAGTTGTCATACTTGTTGCGAAAATATACCAAAATAGTTGTTGACCATAACTTTTATGTTATAGGTTACTATGTCTATATCTTCTAGATCTCGAGATATACAACGATCGTTGGGTTTAAATACCACAATTAAGAAAGGAAAACTTCTAGAACAAACTATTGTTTTTCTTGACCATAAGTTTCATACAAGGGTCATATTGAAAATACAAGAAAAATTTTAAGACATGAAAAATGGATTTTTTTGTTGAACTACAATATACATGTGACTATGTAAGATTCTATTTGCATATACACTTTGTAGTTCTTTCCTACTTTGTAAACTTTCCTTTCTACTTGTGGAGTTCAAAGCCAACAACCATTGTCTATCTTCATATCTATAATTGTGCCGAGAGGTGCTCTACAGCCCAGTATAGGGTAGATCTTGTAACGTTACGTAACGTTACATAATGTTATGTCGGCTATAAAAAAAAATAGAAGTAAAGTTACAATGTTATGTCGGCTAAAAAAAATAGAAAATTAGAAGAAAAAAAAACAACAACTATATAAATAGCAAGAAGTATCACAAAATTAAAATAAATAGTTGTCGAATGATAACTGAATTACCCCACCTAAACTTCTAAACAAATATTGGAACAGAAGCTTGGGACAAATTAAAAATTGTATTTCACCTACATCATTGTTGGCACAGTTCTGACTCCACCAAGAAGCTCCTTGTCCATTGAGATATCCCCCTCCTTCAAATGTAAGCCTGTTCACAGTCTCGAACTGCATCCAATAGTTTGAATACAGGTTGTTGTTGGTAGAAGCGAAGAGGCCTCCAACCAACTGCCCAAGGACATACTCAAATTTCAAAATAGAGAACAATAGCCAACAAATTTATTGGGAGACAAGATGAATTTGAATCCTGGTTTAATGCCAAAAGAAATAAAAATAAAAATAAATTTTAATGACACCTGGACAGAAATTCTCTTTATGAAGTCAACATCACTCATTTACTAAACCCTAACTACAAACCATTTTCACATTTCATAAAACTCAACAGTTTGACACTTCACGAAACTCAAACTACTAGTCAATTTCACCCATTTCAAGAAACCCAGCTGCAAACCAATTTCACACTCCATGAAACTCAACTGCAAGTCAGTTTCCCATAAGTCTTCCTGAATTGTGTGAAATTGGTACACAGCTGAATTTTCTTACACCTTGAGTTTTTCAATCAGTTTCGAAGCTTCCACAACATCCAAGTGCATATCTAAATTCAATACACCATTACAGGCTACAGCTAAGTGTTGATGGATCCCTCCCTCCCAAAAAAATTAGTTACCTGAAAGATCATACTATTGTTTTTACAGGCCCTGTGAAAGCAACTGGATTAAGTAGATATTTTCCCTTGGGCACATAAACAATGGATGCTTGACTGCTGGTACAAGCTGCAGTCCACACAATATGGGGGAGATGTTGTAACGTTTTTACTTAACAAAATGATAAAAAAAGTTGGCCTTGCACATGGTTTTAAACAAACCATGTGCATGGTTTTAAAACCATGTGTGAGGAAATATTGTAATGTTAGTTCATAACAAAATAAAAAATAATAAAAAATATTATATGTGGGCCATAAATAATATTAAATATTAATAATAAAATATTATATGTGGACCTTAAATAAAAATATGTGTCTTTTGGTTTGAATCAAATCAATGGATACCTACAAAGAGATTTGATCCCTCTTGGCGCTTGATAGAGCCTAGGATTTGGATCTACACTGGTATATATAGACATTTCTTTGTTGTGTTGTATTTCCATTGATGTACTTTAATATGATGATTCCATATAATCTGATGCACACTTAATGTAAATTGCTGAATTAATTCCTGTGTTTAGTGGCAACTTTAGATTTTCGTTGCCCAAGTTGTTCATATTTGTTATTGCCAAATGAATTTTGTCAATCAGGTAAAATTGAAATATCTAATTCACATGTCAAATAGATACATCAACCCCTTTGCATGGATTCATGTGGAGCAAATTCATTTTTTCCATATATGGAGTTATTACAAACTATTTCATATGGTTGCTTTTTAATGAATTGATTGTGATAAACACAACCATATTGTAGTCCTCTCTAAGGAGAATTCCAAGAAAAAAAATGCTATATGTTCAACAAAAGGATTAATTTATAAACCATGTTGCCCAAAAAAAATTACAGAATTGTAGTTACATAGTCAAACAATTCTCCATATAATGTTTATCAATCCATTCGATCATTTCATATCAAATTCTAGGAGTTCAAAAAAAAATGAAATCTAGATAAACATTGAGTTTGCCGTACATCTTACAAATAAAAAATTTTAATCACATGAGGATTCAACAAGGTGCTTTGCAAACTTCACTTAAATCACACGGTTACTTCCTCCTTGTGACAAACATAGATCACATTAAACCAAACATTGATACATTTGTAGCAACCTTTTAACGAGGATGAATAATGCAATATTTCTTCTTTCATGAGAACTAGTCTTACATATTGGAATAAGTTGTATATTTTTATAATAGATCGTCCTTGTTACTTTGTAATAGGTTCCCTATTTTTATAATACAATATAGGCATACTCTCCTTGTTAAATTGGAATAGGTTCCATCTTTTTATAATGCAATATAATAGTGTAAATTCTTTAGGTGAGAACCATTAGTAATTTAATACGCCTTATATATAATCATTTCCTTTCTCTAATGTCCACTAGAAAAAGGAAAATCAATCATCAAAGAAAATGTGGTGCATCAAACCCAGTGAACCAAAGTGTTTGACAAGATCTTTGAAATCCTCATAAGATAAGCTGCAATATTTAAGAACAAGGCCCATGTCTGAACGAAACAACCAGCCTTCTTGCATTGATAGAGCAACAATTCATTGATGGAGCATTGATACAGAATGATTAATGTCGATGAAGGGACATCGACGGTGTGTTCTTCATCAATCTGAGTGGCGGTGAAAAAACAAGCTACCTTAGAGACCCCGCAAACCCAAAGCATAAACACAATCCACTTGGAAACAAGCCCAATACTGGAAGGCCCTCCTCATTAAACCTTTGCAAAACCCTTGACATCAAAACTTTGCCTTATTTTTCTATTACATAGCTCCAAATATATCCATCATGTTTAAGTACAAGCGAAAATAATATGTATAAGAGTTTATGTCACATTTCACCTTAGAAACAAACAAATCATTACCATATAGCCATCTTGAATATGGCCATGCTTGAACATATACAAATCATTTAACTATTCTGAAGAAAATCTAACAATCTTATGGTTTTCATATAGAAGCAATCTAAGCTCTTACAACAAGCCTTATCTTCCCTGCCATACCTTTCATGCAATGAGTTACTATGTCTATGTATTATAGATCTCAATATAAACAATGATCCTTGGGTTTCAAAGCCACAACTAGAAAAGAAANCTTATCTCCCCTGCCATACCTTTCATGCAATGAGTTACTATGTCTATGTATTATAGATCTCAATATAAACAATGATCCTTGGGTTTCAAAGCCACAACTAGAAAAGAAAGTTTGTAGAACAAAGTTTTCATTTTGTTAACCATACCTTTGATGAATGGGTCATCTAGGAAAAAAAGAAAATACTTTCCAAGGAATTATTGTTAGGATATTTAGACACTTAGGAGTTAGTTAAGATCAACTTGTGTAATATATCCATTAGGTAAAAGTGTGTTTCTTTAGTATGCATTAGTATGCATTTGTAAATATTCTAATCCGACGGTCACGATATGTTCTAAACAGAGAGTGATCCGATGGTTCAAATTCTCTTAGATCATACCTACCATTGATCCATGGCTTAACACCCGATTGGTCTATGATCTCTAATTAAAGAGCATGGAGGGTCCTTGGCTAGTTTATCGATTATGAGAAGCTCATGTAACTTTCTTTCTTTTGCATAATAAATTGCTCCAAGTAGCTATTTGGCTGGGGCCATGGACTGTTTCCCTCTCGAGGGTTTTAACCATGTGACAAACATCGGTGTGTTGATCTATGATATGTTTGTGTGAAGCGGTTGCTCAAGGTGTTCGATCTTTTGGGAGTACCCTGTGTACCCGAACATGGTATCAAAGCTTTTATGAAGAGCTGCTTTCGGTTTTGATCAAGATCTAGAACCGGTGTTGTCGAAACTTTGAAATGGTTTCTGATTCTGAATTTTATGCACATTTATGGCCTATGGGAGCTATTCCATTGCGTCCGGAGTGTTTTTTCCATTGGGAAATAGTTTTTGTTTCACCGAAAACCGTTTTCATTTGCTCCAAAAACACCCATTTCGGCAAATCTAAAGGTATAATGTTACAGTGACGGATTTGTTTTTTGTAAATCTCTCATATTTTATCAGTTTATTATTAGATCTTTTTTGTTTTAGTCTTGGACTGTTGCCTTCCCTGATTGTGTATGCTCTTTGTCGTGCACCTTGCGTGATCGTGGTGAATCAGAAACAGTAAGGGAAAGTTTTTTTTTTCTTGTCTTCTCGACTACGTATGCTCTTTGTCATGCACCTTGTGCGATCACGGCAAATCAGAAACATCAAGAAAACTTGAAAACATAGACTTTCCGGGTAAGCTAACCAAGTTCTAACCCCATTGTGTGGAAAAGTTTTTTTCTTTTTGTTTTTCATTTTTTTTATGATTTGCAAGAAAAGAAAGCAAGCACGGAGAACGAGAGAGAAGAGGTAAAAAAAAGCCCCCTTTCTCTTTCCATTATTTTACGTACCTTTTAAACTTAACTCACTTGGTCTAAAGTTGCTTTATTACTTAATAGGTCTTGAGTTTAAGTCTTATTAAGCTACTTTTTAGTGCATGCAATTTTTATTTTCAAGTTACTTTATTGTAAAAGTGCATCTCACATAAATAAAATAAAATAAAAGTGAGTCACTTAAGTTTTTAATTTATTGTCGCACTATTTAAAAGTCACATTATTGTAAAAGTGATTCACTTCAAAGCAACTTTATTGTAAAAGTGATTGTCAAAGGTTGATCTTGGGAAGAGGGGGATTCTTTTTTTAGTTGGTCAAGTTAATATCTGCCACGTCACTATTGGGGACATCTTCAACATTTTCTTTGATCAAGCATAACTTCATCATCCAGAATCAGTTTTAAGTGCCTTTTTTTTAAAACCGCATATTTTTTTCGAGCTCTTTGCATCTAGACAGTTAGTTTTTGTTCTTTCAGCCATTATTTTACAGTATGGCCGCCCCTTATGATATTATACTTACAAGTTCTAACTATTTCTCATGGAAATCTCGTATGGAGGATGTTCTACGAAGTAGGGGACTTTTCAAGATAACCTCAAGGAAAGAAATACAACCCACTGATGATGATAAGAAAATTAAATGGGCAAATAGATGTGATTAAGCTCGTGGATTGATTGGGATGTCAATCTCTACTAATTTGCAATTCCACATATCTGGAATTGATGAACCTAATCTCGCTTGGGAAAAGTTGGAATCTGTGTTTGGTAAACACAATGAAATTCGGGATCATCAACTTGAGAATGAGTTGCTTTCCTTGAATCCAAATGATTTTTCATGCATTCAAGACTATTTATCTAAGTATAAAACTCTTAGACTATTATTTGCAGAATGCAAGATTAAGAAAAAAGACAAACAATGTATTTATCATATTTTTTCAAAACTTGGACCTGCATATTCTGTTTTTGTATCTACATTCTACTCCATGAAAGAATCCTTGACTGCAGCTAGCTATCAAGAGCCTAGCCTTGAAGCCTTTTGTGATTCCTTAATTAGAGAGCAAGATAAGCTCATTCATCTTGAAATAATTAACAATGCAGATACATCTGGGAAAGCCTTATTGTCCCAACAGAAATAAAAGTCCAAGCCTCCCAAGAAACAGAATTTTCGCAATAATAAGCAAAACAACAAGGGTCCCAAACCTTCTCAGTCAGCTTCTTATTTAAAAAATGACAAAGGATCCAAGCGAAAAGGAAAGAAGACTAAGCGTCATTGCAATTTTTGTGGGAAAGATAATCATGATGAATCTAAATGTTTTAAGAAGATGGCAGCCTTGGAAGCAGCAATGAAGAAGC